>JAMQGT020002403.1:0-11788 GCA_024447675.2 Pterophyllum scalare
AGGAACAGCAAACCACTCGGACATCAAGGCCTCAGAATAAGCAATATGAACTAAAACTCTTCTACCAGAGTGCTGTGGACAAGGCCTTACAGAGTCCAAGTGGATCCTTGGACTTGTTTCTCCGCTTCCTTTTGGGCTTGTCACTGCAGTCCAATCAGACTCTCCTACAAGGCCTACTCAAAGAGACAGAACTAAACTCACAGATAAATCAGGAAGCAGCCAAATACATCATGGAGAACATTGGGCAGTCCCCAGAGAGAAGCATTAACCTGTTCCATTGTCTGAATGAGCTAAACGACCACTCTCTAGTGGAGAAGATCCAAGAGGCCCTGAGTTCAGGAAGTCTTTTCATAGATGAACTGTCTCCTGCCCAGTGGTCTGCTCTGGTCTTCATCTTACTGTCTTCAGAAAAAGATTTGGATGAGTTTGACCTGAGGAAGTATTCTGCTTCTGAAGAAGGTCTTATGTGGCTGCTGCCAGTGGTCGAAGCTTCCAGCAAATCTCTGTATGTGCATACACATCCAGATAAGGCAGTTTCACTTTACATAGTATAAAGAAAGAGGAAAAATAAATAACTTGCTACTTGTTTTTGTTTTTGTTTTTTGTTTTTTGTTTACTCTATCAGGATGATTGGATGTAACCTTTCAAACAAAAGCTGTGAAGCTCTGTCCTCAGTCCTCAGCAAGTCCTCTAGTCTGAGAGAGCTGGACCTGAGTTACAATAACCTGCAGGATTCAGGCGTGAAGAAAATGTTTGCAGACCTGGAGAAAGACTGTAAACTGGAGGTTCTCAGGTTGGTGCAATACATAAGATTGTTAGTTTAAAAAATGACAGAAAGAAAGTTAAAATGTTTGAGTTCATCAGTTTATTTTCTCACTTAATGCACTCTTGGTCCTGCCATTTATTTTTAACATGATGGCTGCACACTGAGGATTTGAAACTTTAAACTGGATCCATTTAAACATTAACGGCCACTCAGTGCATTCAGGTCTGACATTGCCTCATCACCTAATAAAGGCCAGATAAAAGTAGAAATTTTATTTATTGAATATTCTACTTGGCAGATAGCCTACAAATATGCTGACCCATATTTCTAATCTGTATTATAGTAGATGCGGCTCCAAACTGTTTGCATTGCTGTAACTTTACAGCAGGCCTGTGATGTATATATAAGCTCAATACGCTGCACATATCACAACCTGAGGAATCCACACTGCTCAAAAAATTAAAGGTACTCTTTTTAATCAGAGGATAGCATCAAGTCAATTAAACTTCTGGAATACTGATCTGGTCAGGTAAGTGGCAAAGGGGGTTGTTAATCAGTTTCAGGTGGTTTGGTGTTCATGAAATGAATCTACAGGTGTAGTAGAGGTGCAACAATGAGACAACCCCCAAAACAGGAATGGTTTTCTAGGTGGAGACCACTGACATTTTTCCCCTCCTCAACTTTTCTCACAGCTTTTTTTTTTTTTTTTTTTTTACTGGTTTTGCATTTGGATAGGGTTGAGGTGACATATGGACCCTACAGAGGTTGCACAGCTTGTCCAATAATTTACCAAGAAGTACAGAGACAAGCCTCTGAAATTCTGAGACAAAGTTTTATGGACTAGTGATGTGGTGGTGATGGAAAGGCTAGAGTTGGGAGAAAGAAAGGATCTGCTCATGACCCCAAACATACAAGCTCATCTGTGAAAAACGGTGGAGGTAATGTCATGGCTTGGGCTTGCACGGCTTCTTCTGGGATGGGTTCATTATTCTCCATTCATGGTGTCACACATCACGGTAGCAGTACAGTGAACTCAGAAGTCTACAGAAATGTTTTGTCTGTCAGTTTAAAGAAAGATTAAACCAAACTGATTGGGAGATCCTTCATCATGCAGCAAGTTAGTGACCCAAAACACACTGCCAAAACCAGCAAGGAGCTCATCAGGGGCAGGAAGTGGAAAGTTTTAGACTGGCCCAGTCAATCTCCACACTTATATAGAGCATTTTACCTGCTCAAGAGGAGACTGAAGGAAGTAACTATTTAAAGTTTTTCTGTTTTTCTTTTGCTCACAAGAAAAAGTGATGGCTTCAGACCAAAGGTGCTATCTTCTGAACTGTGTATGAGATCCAGATATAAATACATGGAAATAAAAGTTGAAATGTTGGATCTTTTGTCTCATCAATTTTTTAAAAATTTATTTTATTTGTTTTTATGTCAAACCCAAATGTTTTGATTTACAGCAAATGGAGCTGACTGGACAGAAACTCACTAAATCAAACTGTTAAATAGCTTAACAGGATGAATTCTGGAATATTATTTCTTTCTTTCTTCATTATGTTATATTATTGTCTATGTTTGTATTGAAAATGTGCAGTGAGGATGAATGTGGGCTTTTGTGCAAACCACATCTGCCTATGGTAACCTGCACCTGAATGAATAAATCTGTATTCATATATTTTTCAATAATTCTCAGTAGTATAAGCTGAAATTTTTTCTAAATATTCCTCCAATTAAATATTGTTCTCTTTCTCTGCTCATTATTAATTCTTCAGGCTAAGTGGCTGTGAGCTGACATGGAGAAGCTGTAAAACTCTGTCAAGTGTTCTCAGCAGCCAGTCATGTGCTCTGGGAGAGCTGGATCTAAATAATAATGACTTGGCGGTTTCAGCAGTCATGTACCTCTTCCCTCACCTTGAAAGTCAACTGAGTACACTGAAAATTGTCAGGTAATAGCAGCTTACTTTTCAAATTGAAGTCCATGCTGAGACAATATTCACACTCAATATTTTTGAATCTGTGTTGGCTAATCTTCTGGATCGGATTCATCTATTTTATCCAGATATTTCAATTTTACTGGATTTCTTACACATTTTACAGTACACAAAATGAACTCTTTATTCATTATTTTTCTTCAGGCTGTCTGGCTGCAACCTGTCAAGTGAAAGCTGTGAAGATCTTGCTTCAGTCCTCAGTTGCTGGTCTGTAAGTATGATCGAGCTGGACCTCAGTAATAATGACCTGCACGATTCAGGAGTGACGCTGCTGTCTGGTGGACTTCAGAGTCCTCACTGCAAACTGGAAACTCTCAGGTTAGAGCAGGCTGTGCTTTTATGTACCGCTATATTAAAACTGCAATATTTTATGCACTTCAGTTCAGTTGCATGTGATGTCTGCTATCCACACTCACTGCAATCTCAAAGATCAAATTCACTAAATCACTGAACTATTCAATTTGAGATAAGATATAAGAGTGAATCAGTACTTATCGAGATCAAACTACACAAATGGCAGCGGGATATAAATACCAGAGGAAACCTGACCTGACCTGAAATCATATTTTAAAAGCAGCCAAGCTGTGAACACTGATCATGGCATGAATACAGGTTACTTAACTGGAACAGGGCTTGGACAAGGCTGTGGTGAAAGCTTGGGCTGGAAGATGGGAACCTGGGAACTAGACCTGAGTTGGTAGGTGGGAGCCAGACACTGAAGCTGGGAAACTGGCTGAAGTTTGACCTGAGACTAAGTCGAGCAGGCGAAGAGAGAGCCAAATTCAGAGGGATCCACGGAGCAGAACTGAAGTTGGAGAACAGGAGTGTAGTTTGATCAACTGGAGACTGTTCTGGCAACAGCAGAACATTTGAAGGGAGTTTGATTGCTATGGTATTTCCAAAAGTGTCTGTTTCTATGTCATGTTCAAAAGAGGTGCTTATTGGACAAAAGGATAGATTGGTATGGTGTTCTGATAACAGTAAATCGGTGCTAGGTAAATACTGGTTTATTATATAAAACAGAAAATAGAAAATACAATGTGCACTATTCTGTAAGAAAGTGGGGGTCTTTTTTTCTCATCTGACATATTCTTTTGGTTTGAAATGTAGCCTGTCAGGTTGTCTGATCACAGACAAAGGCTGTGCTGCTCTGGACTCAGCACTGAATTCAAACCCTTCTCATCTGAGAAAGCTGGATCTGAGTTACAATCACCCTGGACCATCAGGAGTGAAGCTCTCTGCTGCACTGCAGGATCCCCACTGGAGGCTGGACTCTCTGAGGTAAGAAGACAGATGCTGCTAAACTTATTCAAATTAAGACTTACAAATCACTTTGGATTTAAATGGCACTACTGAAGACTACGTATGACTATGATTCTTACAGAAAGGCAAGCATAACTTTAAAAAAAAAAAATTGTCAGACATCTTAACCAATTCAGCTGTTTACTCCACCAGCAGTGGACCCGACTTCAGCAGAGAAAACAATTTTGAGCTTTTCTTTGTTGAAATCTCTCCTGCATCTCGATGCAGTCTCATTGAGCATCTCCATATTTCTGCTGCTGCATTCCTTCCTGGTACATGTAGGTCTTATCTGTTTTTAAGCCTGCATGGTGGGAGTTCATGGTCCCCTCTTGGTGATCTGAATCTTCCCTCTGAGGGTTTGGAAACAGTTATCAAAACTTGCTCCACACTGTAGTCTGACTCACTGGAATCGCACATCTTGACCACGGATGAGGACCAACAGACAGCTGGTCATAGTAGTTTGCTTTTTACTTGCTGCTTCTACCTCTTAAGGGGCAGAATAAGAAATGAACTTTGGGGATGGTGTGTTCAGGGTGATGAGCTGTGTTGCTTTTACGCCAAACATATCATTTTGCATTGTGGCCAAACAGTTTGATTTTGGTTTCATCTGACCAGAGCACCTTCTTCCACATGTTTGGTGTGTCTCCCAGGTGGCTTGTGGCAAACTTTAAACGAGACTTTTTATGGATATCTTTGAGAAATGGCTTTCTTCTTGCCACTCTTCCATAAAGGCCAGATTTGTGCAGTGTACGACTGATTGTTGTCCTATGGACAGACTCTCCCACCTCAGCTGTAGATCTCTGCAGTTCATCCAGAGTGATCATGGGCCTCTTGGCTGCATCTCTGATCAGTCTTCTCCTTGTTTGAGATGAAAGTTTAGAGGGACGGCCGGGTCTTAGTAGATTTGCAGTGGTCTGATACTCCTTCCATTTCAATATGATTGCTTGCACAGTGCTGCTTGAGATGTTTAAAGCTTGGGAAATCTTTTTGTATCCAAATCCGGCTTTAAACGTCTCCACAACAGTATCTCGGACCTGCCTGGTGTGTTCCTTGGTCTTCATGATGCTCTCTGCACTTGGAACAGAACCCTGAGACTATCACAGAGCAGGTGCATTTATACGGAGACTTGATTACACACAGGTGGATTCTATTTATCATCATCAGTCATTTGGGACAACATTGGATCATTCAGAGATCCTCACTGAACTTCTGGAGTCAGTTTGCTGCACTGAAAGTAAAGGGGCCCAATAATATTGCACGCCCCACTTTTCAGTTTTTTATTTGTTAAAAAAGTTTGACTCATCCAATAAATTTCATTCCATTTCACGATTGTGTCCCACTTGTTGTTGATTCTTCACAAAAAATTACAATTTTATATCTTTATGTTTTAAGCCTGAAATGTGGCAAAAGGTTGAAAAGTTCAAGGGGGCTGAATACTTTCGCAAGGCACTGTAGAGTGGGGCAAGGTCTCACATTGGCTTCACCTGAAACCCCCAATGGTAACGAGCCATGTCTTTTTGCACACCTTGGCTTATGCGATGATGCACATGAACAATAGTGGGTCAACGACCACCTAGAAGGGGACCCCCCCACACACACACACACACACTAGGGTTTAAATACCTGGAACTCGTCACCATTTGGTTTTAGAACTGAAGAAGCCTCTTGGATAAGAGGTGAAAAATCTTCAATAATTTCAAGAAGTCCATCTGCCTTTTTTCAAGCTCCAGAGACAGTTTTCTGCTTTTTGGGACTGAAGGAGCATTAACAGTTCTTGTTTTCACTCACAAGCAGTTTGGATGTTCTGACAGCACCATGCAGTATGAATCCAATCAAAGAATATCAGATTCTTTATAGGACAGAATGTTGTATGAAAACAAGTTGCTTTTACTTTGTTATCATTCTAACTTATGCTTGTTTTTAGCTGGCGAAGCCTTCTTTTCTTGCGTTTCCTGCCCACACAGCCAAACAGAGCCAACAAGTGTGTTGAGAATATTTGCAGGTTTCCTGTGTTTTATTTATTTGACTGTGTTAATCTCCTCCTTCCAGCATGGACAACTGTGGAGCTGAATGGTTGAAACCAGGGCTGAGGAAATGTGAGTGTTCTTTAGATTGATTATGAAGCTAACCTGAACACATTAAATCTGTTCATATCCAGTGACATCCATTTAAAGAAAAGGCAGAGCTGTGACCTTGATGTTATAAAGCTTTAAAGGCATTTATAGTCAAATTTGAGTTGAGGTTGAGTCCATGATCTCACATTTCTTATTATTGGGTTGGCCTTGCACATTTTACACTTAAAACGTTCGGGTTTGCAACATGTTTACCGTATTTGTTTATCTAAAACTCTAGTATTAAATCTTTTATATTAGCATGGATTCATTTGCTCTGGGCATTTTTTTCTGACTGGCATCGGTTCTCGCCCCAGTAGAAGATGCTGTCTTCTGCTCTACCGTGTCATGGCTCTATCAGTGAAAGAAAAAAATCTGCTGTCTGTAGTTTGGATCAAACAACGTCTGTAACTCTTTAAAATGGCCAATATGATGTTCATGTAACAACAGACCATGTACAGTATCTATAAAAATCTGTGACAAAGCATACAGTGACTAGGATGAATAAAAATCTCTCCTTAGTCAACGCGACATGTATATTTAGCAGTCACTAACTGCTGTCGTCTGTGACTTGTTCTGCCTATCAGATGCCTGCAATCTCACAATGGACCCAAACACAGTACACAGGAAACTGTACCTGTCAGACAACAACGTTGTGACAGATGATGAGGAATGGCAATGTCCCAGTCACGCTGAGAGGTTCGATCACTGGTACCAGCTGATGTGTATGAGTGGCCTGACTGGTCGCTGTTACTGGGAGGTGAACTGGAGTGGACAGGTATCTATAGGAGTGACTTACAGAGGGATTAAAAGGAGTGGTTCTAGTGACGATAGTCGTATTGGTGGGAACAGCAACTCCTGGAGTCTGGACTGCTCTGCTACTAATTACGCTGCATGGCACAATAACTCGTGCAGAATCATAGACAGCCCTGCGCCCTCCACTCACACAGTGGGCGTGTATTTGGACTGGCCTGCTGGTACTGTATCCTTCTACAGAGTCATGTTTGATACACTGACACACATCCACACCTTCCACTGCAGCTTCACTGAACCACTTTACCCCGTCTTCCGGATACGGGCTGAGTATACCAAAGGCGTTTACAACTCTGTGTCTTTACATCAGATGGATGAAGAAGACTAGAAGCGAACTGTAAATGGTGCCATGAAAACTGCTTAGACTATGATGTGGTTCCCATATGCTTTTATTTGAAGTATTTTAAGAATTTTTATCTATCTGCTAACTGTCTCTTATAATCAAAAATTAAAACTCAAAGATAGACAATGGTGATACTGTAGGTTCTTCTCACATATCATAGAAGTCCATAAAATTTGGTACAGTAAATAAAAACAGGATGCAATGATCTGCAAATCTCATAAAATCATATTGTATTCACAGTAGAACATAGAAAATATATCAAATATTTAAACTGAGAAAATGCACCATTTTGAGAAAAATATTAGCTAATTTTGAATTTCCCACTGTGTCCCCCCCCCCTCCACACCTCTTCATTTAACATGGTCTGTACATATCTGGGAACTGAGGAAACCAGTTGCTGGACTCTTGGGAGACGAATGCTATCCCATTCTTGTCTGATGGGGAATTTTAGCAGCTCAACAGTCCTGGGTTGTCTTTGTTGTAGAGTAAAAAAAGTGAATGAAAGGTAACACTCAGTGCATCATGGGGACCCCCAAGCAGCCTAGGCCTATAGCAGCATAACTAAGGGATGGTTCAGGGTCACCTGGTCCAGCCCCAACTATAAGCTTTATGATAAAGGAAAGTTTTAAGCCTAATCTTAAAAATAGAGAGGGGGTCTGTCTCCTGAACCCAAACTGGGAGCTGGTTCCACAGAAGAGGGAAGGTTCTGCCTCCCACTCTACTCTTAAGTGTCCTAGGAACCACAAGTAAGCCAGCAGTCTGAGAGTGGAACGCTCTATTGGAGTGATATGGTCTTTAAGATAAGATAAGATGGGGCCTGATTATTCAAGACCTTGTATGTGAGGAGAAGGATTTTAAATTAAATTCTAGATTTAACAGGAAGGCACTGAGGAGAAGTCTCAAGCATTGTCAGCCTGGTCACAGTTCTGAAAGGAAACCTGGGGTTGTTCCTGATGATAGTAAAATGTTTCAGTTTAAACATTTGATATGTTTTATGTTCTACTGTGAATAAAATATGGGTTTGTGAGATTTGCAAATCACTGCATTCTGTTTTTATTTATATTTTGCACATGCACTGCATTCTTTTATTCATTCAGCTCATTCCCTGAAATGAAGAGAATCTTTCTTCAAAAGAAGGACACAGTGCAGATAAGGAGTTTTACTCCTAGGCTACAAGAGTGTTTCAGGCAGCTGAAGACAGTGATAAGGAACAGCAGGAGGACTCTAGCCCACATCATAACCACAGAGCAAGGGTCTCGAATCTGCAGCTCTGGATCCACATGCATCTCTTGCTCATTTCCACTGGCTCCCTGTGGCGCTGACAAAAAAAAAGACAAATATGGACATTGCAAAGAAGTTTTATATTTTCATTTATCATTGGTGTGAGTGATTCTTTACATTCTCCAAAATGTATAGCATATATACTGAATTTAAAAAAAAAATCTCTTACCATTTTTAAAGATATTTGCTGCTGTATTTCTTATTTGTTATCAAGATAAGCTAAAGTTTACTTTTAATTGGATTAATTTGTACAAACACAGGTAAGTGGCCAAAGTAGGCCTAAACATGCTAATATTTTTATTCCCTCCACTTCACAAATGCTGTTTTGTTGGTGATTTAAAAAAAGGAAATAATTTTCATTATTTAATTGTTATAATTTTATAAATGCAACAAAAACACGGTAATACTATAATGAAAAGGTCAAATTAAAGTACTAAATAATTAATTGCAGATAAGACCGGCAGAGGGCGCTGAGTTGCAGCTGAAAGAAGCCGTGTCACTGGGAAACACAACAAAGCAGACAAGCTAACAACTGGTCAGATTAATTTGAGTGTACTGATTTTTATTTTTTCAACATTTTAACAAAATTGAAAATATGGGTATTTTAACCTGATCATTTCAAGTCGTGTGACACTGTGATTGGTTACATCCTGCATAGTCCTAATGGGCTGAAATTAACTTGTAAAAGAAGGAAATTAAAAAGTTAAAAATAACCAGAACTGTGAATATCGTAGAACTGATTCAGCTACACCCATTTCATTCAGTATCATAATCTACATTTCCTTCTTGAAAGCTAGTCGAATCTGACAAACATTGTATTTTTCATTACCAATATAAAATTGCTCGTCTTATTCTCTTATTTTGAAAGGCTTGACCGGAACAGCCGTGGTTGAATGGGGCTAGTTTGAAGCGAGGGTCTGAGATGAGTTAGTTTGTGGAGTGTTTTGCTAACATTAACTAGAAGCAAATAACTGTGCCAGTGGACCTTAAGATTTTCTACTCTCAGTCTTCGAAACAGTTCCTAAATGAGAGGCATGTTCTGACCTGAGAGTGCACACAAGGAACCAGGAAAACTGTGTGAATTTAAAGTCCCGTCTGAACAAAAAAGGAAGACAACGAGTCGCGCAGCAGATCCAGGTGGCATTTATCATTCAGCACCGCCGAAACTGAGGGTCGTTTCTTCGCTCGAGTGACTGTAGGTGCTTCCTTGGTGCTTCCTGATTAAATAAAACGCGTCGTGGTGAACAAAAGTCCTCTGACATTTCATGGTAAGTTCTTGTTGCGAAGCCCCAATGCCGTTTTTTCCTACGCGCTTCCACCGTGCCAGACTCCACTGTGAAATCTTTCTATTTAAGGAGCGCTTGTTACAAAGTGTCTGTCCTATAGCGCTGAACGAGAAGTGGAAGCGTGTGGCACAGGATGCACACTACTCTTCGATTCGTCGTGCATGTATTTCTCCAACTGTTTAAATTAATTTTTAAAAAGCTACTTGTTTAACGGTATTGTAATTTTCGGATGTGCCCCGTGTTAGACACCTGGAAGTAAATGAAAATGATAAATTCGTCGGAATGAACAGTAAATGACTTGAGATTTAACATTTAATTTTTATTTTATTAAGCATGTTTACAAATCAGCTGGACTGCCATTATAAACAAATGGCCCCAAGTGTGAGCTGCCTGTTTAAATTCCCATTTAAACAGTACTGGAAAGGTCACAAATATAAATAAATTAATAGATGCATATGGGCGCATCTTGAACAATTCCACATCAGTCCTTTTCAGGTCATAGGTTAACTCTTGAGTGAGTTGAGGTTAAGATTTATTTTTCTCAGGTTTGACAGAAAACTGAACAAAGGAGGCCTGTGGCATCATAATAAACCCAGGCTGTATTATATGAACCTGCTCATATAATATTTTGATTATGGCCTCACTACATCGTTTCATCAAATTAAAAAAAAAAAAGGGAAAAACTTCCCAGATCTCCATCACATATTTACCTGGAAGAATTCCAGAGGGAAGATACAATAGTCTGCCTAGGTCTTGAGCCAGCCTGCATTTTTATTTTTATTTTTTCCATTTTACCAGTAGAAAGGGAAATCTCATTCTTTTTGTTCTGCATGTTTGATTTGGCCAGGATTTTACACCAGATGCCCTTTCATGATGCGGCATTGACCAGGGCTTGGGACTGGTACTAGGAGTGCACTGCTCTGTACCCCTTCTTGTTTGGAGTGGTGATGGACAGGTTGGCAGATAAGGTGAGGAAGGCGACTCTGTAGACTATGATGTTTGCAGACGACATTGTAATCTGAGAAGAGTCTGGAGAGGTGGAGGTATGCTCTGGAATTAAAGCAAACCAGAATACGTGTGTGTGAATGAGGGGGACAGGTGTGACAGAAAATGTGAGGAACAGCAGAAATTAAGATAGATGAGTTTAAATACCCTGGGTCAGCCATCCAATGCAACAGAGTGCACAAGAGAGGCAGGCAGGGTGGAGACGAGTGTCGGGTGATTTGTGACAGGATAGCAGAAAGAGTGATGGTAGTGAAACCTGCTATGATGTATAGGCCGCAGTTGTAAATAAGAAATGTTTCTTAATCTGTTTGCCTGGTTAAATAAAGGTTTAAATAAAGTATGGTTTGGAGGCAGTGACAAAAAGACAGAAGGCAGAGCCGGAGGTGGCAGAAGGGAAGATTTTCATTAGGAGTGACCAGGATGGACAGGATTACAGGTGATTACATAGGATGAACAGCTCAGGTTGAGATGGTTTGGGCACGTGCGGAGGAGGGATAGCAGATGTACTGGTCAACAGATGTTGAATATGGAGCTGCCAGGCAGGAAGAAAAGAGGAAGACCGCAGAGGAGGTTCATGGATTTAGTGAAGGAGGACATGCAGAGGTTTGTGTGACAGAAGAGGATGGTAGAGATAGGAGGGAGCAGATGATCCACTGTGGTGACCCCTGAAGAGAACAGTTGAAAGAAGACAGATAGTAAAATGGGAAAAGGGTGCAAGGAATTACTGAAATTTGCAAACGTAAATGGGAATACACTATATAAGACAAACAGAGTTTGTGCAGTTCTAACAAGCTTCAAAGTCAGTATTTGGTGTGACACCTTTATTCTTCAACACAGCCTGAACTCTCTGAGGCAGCTTTCTTGTCATTTCTTCAGGAATAGTTCTTCAG
>JAMQGT020002405.1:0-10000 GCA_024447675.2 Pterophyllum scalare
CTTGTTTATACTTCACTCTGTATTTAATCATTATTATTAATCTCTGGCTCTCTTCCACAGCATGTCTTTTGTCCTGTCTCTCTCCACTCAGCCCCAACCGGTCGCAGCAGATGACTGCCCCTCCCTGAGCCTGGTTCTGCTGGAGGTTTCTTCCTGTTAAAAGGGAGTTTTTCCTTCCCACCGTCGCCAAGTGCTTGCTCATAGGGGGTCGTTTTGACTGTTGGGTTTTCTCTGTGTTATTGTAGGGTCTTTACCCACAATACAAAGCGCCTTGAGGCGACTGTTTGTTGTGATTTGGCGCTATATAAATAAAATTGAATTGAATTGAATTGAATCATTATTATTAATCTCTGGCTCTCTTCCACAGCATGTCTTTTGTCCTGTCTCTCTCCCCTCAGCCCCAACTGGTCGCAGCAGATGACTGCCCCTCCCTGAGCCTGGTTCTGCTGGAGGTTTCTTCCTGTTAAAAGGGAGTTTTTCCTTCCCACCGTCACCAAGTGCTTGCTCATAGGGGGTCGTTTTGACTGTTGGGTTTTCTCTGTGTTATTGTAGGGTCTTTACCCACAATATAAAGAATTGAATTGAATTATTAACAGACAGAGGTCTGGTTGAGATTGATGTTAGTTACCTGAGCTATACATTTTATTCAAAAATTAGATTTCTGACTGACTGATTACAGAACTATGGACTGTAATATGCTCCTTCCTCAGCCTACACTCCTATGGGGAGCCTTTCTAAAAGATTTGGGAATTTGGCTGCGAGCAGCCAAACAAGGAGTATGAGGTTGAATACTGATGTTTAGAAGCATGGTAGTGGTCCGGTTTATCTTAAAGGTGTTGCTGGGGTTGTGTTAAGACTTTGTACCAAAACAATTTCTTTGGTTTTGTGCATGGGGATGCTGTAATCATGAATTGAGACACTCAGACTGTTGCCTTGAAGCTTGAAGTCTCACATACATATATAGGAATAAATTGCATATAAAAAAGTAATTCTGCAATTTACTACACTGCAAAAAAGTAACAGGTTCCCTGCTGAACCCAGTGAGATAAACCAACACCCAGTCTTAAACGTTTAGCTTTGTTTTGTTTTTTAAACCCTATAGTTACTAGCTGATTACAATATTATAAGGTTAACACAGGGGCCTGGGTGTGAATCGATCCTAAGGCTACTGCATGTCTTCCCCTAGTCTTTCTCCCAGCAGCTATCCTGCACCCTCAAACAGACTACATGATATATCATTTAACATACCCTTCTTTCACCCTAATCCAAACCTAACATAAATCTAACATAATTTCCCTTAATGTTAAACCTAATCTAAACCTTAGCCTTAGCCTATACCTTCAACATACTTTTTTGCAGTTTTGTTCCTCCACAGCTACTATTCATCCATGATTTAGTCTGCCTGAGCATTTAGCTTATGGCATTTTACAGTATACGACAATCAGCACACATTAGTTTTAACCTAGCCTTTATAATCAGTAAGCACAGTAAGCACTAAATAATTGCCAGATTAGTAGGCCTGGTATGAAGTAGCCAGAAAATTTTATTTTATTTTATTTAAGTTTTTTCAACAAAGAACAAAAGGAAAACAGCCTGATCATGAAAACCAGTTGGCCACCAAAAATTTGTGCTCAGGGCTTTGTAACTTGATGATTTGGGCATGATCACAGTAAATGATGAGCAATGATGAGACATACAGTAGGACAGAATGTTTTGATACTTTGACTGCAACATGGGATTGGGCCTTCTCTGGGTGAAGTTTCCTCTTCTATGGTTTCTGCTAATTTTCTTTGCATTTTAGACATTAGTTGCAACACATCACCAAAACACCTCAGCACAGGAGAAGCTGAAATTACTAGCTGATAATGACATTTTTCTTACACTATCAACTACTACTGAAACATTTCAGTTTTGTTTTAATGTTGCACATGGTAACTTTTGTTTGCTCATGATGCTGCCATATGGACAAGAGGTTGGATATCAAATATTTACCTAGCAAAGCAAAAGAATTTTAAAAATCTCAGCAGAAAAGGTTGACTTTGATGTGCCTGGCTACAAAAAGAAAAACTGTCAGGGGAAAACTAAAGGCTGGATAGGATGCAAAAGCAGCTAAGGCTCCAGCTAAGGTTCAAGTCCCAGCCAGCCAGCTGGGCTTTTGCCACATGCCATTCCTTTGCTGTCTTTCCCAGCATTTCCTGTCTGTCCTTGAAAATAAAACTGTCTGCAGTTATTAAGCTTTTAATCTCCATATTATGAAGAAAACATAGATCACAAAGTACGGGTTATGTTTGTGATCACAAGACTACGAGTGCCAGGTAAGAGCAGCACAGCCAAAACTGCTTGAATGAAACATGATATAAAAGCCTGAGGCATCAGGAGTGTGATCTGCAACTGTGTCATTATGCAAAAGCAGAGAACATCAAACCAAGCTGTACAAATAAGTAGCCTGCCATTTGATCAGACTTGAGGAGCATCTGCAAAAACAGCAAAAGCAGGTCACTAAGTGGGAGGATACGAAGACAAATACAGATGAGTGCATAACAAAAAAGGCCCATTAGGATTGAACACTTTCATGATGGTATAAAGGGGCTTGCGCTCAACAACTTTGTCTTCTTTGCAGATACTTTTCTCTCAACAAGTGGACCCAAACCATCAATAAAAATGCCCCCTACTGTGTTAACAAACTTCCACATCCCCTTGTTTTAGCACCAAGGGTTCAGGATTTTCCTTTATTTTGTCATTCATGTGTAAGTGTTACAGTGGCATTTTTAGATTACTTAATTTTGCAATATTTTAAAGAAATATGTATTTGTATTTTCAAAGGTTTTTAAAAAGTGCTTGTTTATAAAAACATGCATGATTTGAGCTGTCTGGTTAACCAAAACTACTTTCAGCCTATGAGAGGCTGATGTTTCAGAACAAAGGTGGTTCAAACAGCAGTCATTATCATTTGACTTCAAAAGACTCTGGTGCCTTTGCCCTTCTCTTGTGATTTGCTGGTGGTAAGTGTTGCTGAAAAGACTAACATTTGATGAAAAATAATGAGTTTATTAAAAAACAAACTAACAGAAGTAAAGAGTATCCTCCGTGGGGTCTTTCTAACTGGCTGACAAGGTTTGATAAGGATAAAAAATAGTTAAATTCAACTCATACGTAAGCTGGTACACTTTTCCATGCCAGGCGGCACAACCAAAGTAAAACTAGGAAAAAAAAATCTTATTTTTTAAAATATGTGTGCTCTTTTGCTACCAAACACAAAGTTTAATACCAGTGTCCAAGTAAAAGCCAGTTTAAATTGAAACTATATGGAAAAAGTCAGGTGGTGCAAATGTAAGAAATGTCACTTAATTTATGTTATTTTAAAGTTAAAGACCTATTAGTTCGCTTACTTCAACAATACATGAATTGAAAAAAGGATTTTAAACAGAAATTGCATGTAACCGCAGTGACCCAGATAGATGGATAGATAGATCTGAGCATTATCTGATGTAGTTCTCATTGGAAACTGTGGGGGCAGCAAAACGGACATCCGGCACCCTTCTTCCTCTCTTCGTCTCTTCTCGCTCTTACTTCCGGTAGTTCTCCTTCGGCTTGTCCAGAGGGGTCTACTCAAGTTTTCGGCACCTGATATCAAGGTAGTTAATTTTCGATCATGGCTTTTTCGTAGAATTAGTTTTTAAAGTTTGTTTTCTCTGTAAAGTTTAGCTAGCTGATATTGACCAGCCATCCCCATCAGCAGTGCTGCGTTTGTGGTCCGGATGTTTTTTTGTTTTTTTTAAAGCGTTCATTCATGCATCTGTAGGCAGTTTACATTTTATTTGTTTATCTTTTAATTGAGGGCTTGTATCTTTCCAGTTAAACAGCTCGGTGCGCCTTAAATGTGCAGTCTCTAATTTCGCAATGACCAAGATTTATTGATTGATTTGCATTATTGCAAGTCAAGAGAAGATGTTAAAATATGAAATATTTATATAATCACTTTAATTATATATATAACTATTCTTTACCAAAATCTCAATCAAATATAGTGCTGTGCAAAAGTCTTAAGCCACCCCTCTTTTAAAAAAAAATATTTTGCAATCAAATAAGTGCAGTGATTTATTGAATGTATATAAGGCTAAAACAGAATTTGTACAATTCTACCAAGCTTGAAAGTCAATATTTGGTATGACCACTTTTATTCTTCAACACAGCCTAAACTCTCTCAGGCAGCTTTGTTGTCATTTCTTTAAGTAGTTCTCCAGGCTTCTTGAAGGACATTCAAAGCTCTTCTTTGGATGTTGGCTGCCTTTGGTTTGATTTTCTGTCAAGATGATTCCACTCTGCTTCAGTCTGGGATCTGGTGAGGCCAGTTCATGACTGAGAGTGTACCATTGTGTGTTTTTCAATCCAGGTATGCTTTTACTGCCTTTGGCAGTATGTTTGTGATCATTGTCGAGCAGAGAAATGAAGCTGTTGCCAATCAGACACTATCTAGATGGTATTGCATGATGGATCAAAATCTGATGGTACTTTTCTGTGTTCATAATTCTATCAATTTTGAGAAGATCTCCAACACCACTGGCTGAAATGCAGCCTCAAACCATGACAGACCCTCCATCATGTTTTACATGTCTGTAGACACTCAGTGTTGTACCACTCTCCTAGGTCCCTCTGTACATACTGGCAACAATTAGAACCAAAGCTTTCACATTTGGATTCATTTTTGATGAGACTTCAGTGAACAGTAGATGGATCAGCTGAAAGGCCAGATGCATCTCTCCTTTGTAAGGTCTTTGCTGGACTTTTCCCTATTTCTTAAGGACATGACTTTCAGATACTGTTTATCTGCTGTAGATAATTTTTTTAGGCCTGCCACTTCTTCTTTTGTCCTCCGCTTGTCCAGTTTCCTCAAATTTTTCAAGAACACACTGCACACTATACTGAGATAAGCCAAATTTTCAGCTAATAAATCTTTGGGAATCACCTTGTTGGTGCTAAAATACTATTTGTCAAACTGTGTTATCTTTGTTATTGTTCATAGATTCAGCTAAAAGTACAACAGAAATGGCTTACTAAATGTAGTAAAAAACAAACAGAAAAACACAAGCATAACAAAAATTACTCGTTATTGCATAATGTATGACAGATTTCCTGTTTCTGGCCTTGTTTCAGAGGAGATGAATCAATCTGTTGGAGAAATTTTCACTGCAATAATTTCAACAACAAAAATTCTCAGTGTAGATTTCAATCATTTCTTTTTCAAATGGGTGAAAAATGCAACAAACTTCCTTTCTGTAAAAATCCTGTCTCATTAGGAATAACTGGCAGTGGCAGATGAAAAGGGAGAGTAGATGCTGTGTTACTCTAAGCTTGAAATGTCTCATATGGTGGAGATTTGCCACAAATGTGTGGAAACACCTGTCTGTCCAAAACACAGATTCATCTAAGTTCCAGTCATGGAATCATCATAGATTTTAGAGGTGTGAGTGACTCTGGCCTTACCCAATAGGAAAGCAACATGAACATGGTCTCTGCAGTCTCTCAGTCTGATGTATGTTACAGCCCCATAGCCAGCCTTAATGGCATCGGCAAAATGATGTAGGCCAGGGGTATTCAACTCCAGGCCTCAAGGGCTGGTGTCCTGCAGGTTTTAGATGTGTCTCTGCTTCAACACACCTGAGTCAAATATAGAAGTCATTAGCAGGACTCTGGAGAACTTGGCTGCATACTGAGAGGGTAATTCAGCCATTTGATTCAGGTGTGTTGGATCAGGGACACATCTAAAACCTGCAGGACACCGGCCCTCGAGGCCTGGAGTTGAATACCCCTGATGTAGGCTGTGGATGAGGCCACCAACCCTTAGGCTTCACACATCTTTCCACCTTGAATGACGCTAGCAACTTGAACTTTCCAACCACCTTTCCCACTGTTTCAGGATATCTGCTGGCATGGCACCATCCTATCCACAGCCCCTCCTGCACAGATCTTGTTGCATCATCTTAGCAGGCAGAGTTACAGGTGACAGAAAACCCAAAGGATCATACACTGAACTAGTTGCGGACAATATGCCGTGTCTGGTTAGAGAGCTCCATCTTGAATTTGAAAGAGTCTGACTCGACATACCAAAGCAGACCTAAAGCCCTCTCAACCGCAAGATCATCTTGATCTTGATTCCTTTAACGCGTAGCTAACACAACTAGGGGACGTAACTGCTCCAAACAAATGCACGGTCATTCTATAATCTTTGAGCTCTTTGTCATGGTCTCCTTCTGGCCACCAAAAAAAGTATAGAAAGTCTCTGTCTTGTTCTGCAACCTTCACCTGATCTAGCATAACCTGTATATAACCCATAAATGCATGCTCTTGTCTAAATCTAGAGCACTCTGAGCAAGGAGCTAGTGAGGTTAGGCCCTTCCAGTAACTCTCTGTTTAATGATGTTCCTTGATATGTGGCTCCACAATCATAATGCCATACCATGGTGAGGAATGTTCTATACCTGGCCTCTTCTACCTTGCAACTGCCGCTCAGGCACTTAATAAGCATAACCTTTATCAATCCTCCTTTTAAAATATTGTTGCTTACATATAAGTGTTTGCATGGGCTCGTTCCATATTATCTAGCAGATCTTTTACATTTCTGTGTCCCATGCCACTCACTTTAGTCTGTTGATCAACACTTTCTAGTAATTTTGAATTTCCAATTGGAGCAAGCCTCATTAAGTAGTTAAGCAGATGGCAAGGATTACCAGGGATGTCATATCATGTGGCTAGTATTGGCACAAACGTGTTGCTATGCCAGGAGAATCATGGTAGCATCATTACTCTATCCTAAAACTTGAATTCATCAATTTTTACAGCAGCAACACAAATGAGCTGTAACTGGAAGCTCAACCTTTCTTTTGACAGACGCAACCATTTCCAACTGCCATGTGATTAATCAGATGAGGAGGCCTAATCCAATTAGCATAGTAGCATGCATGTTGGTGTTCTGTAAGCTTGCAGCTAGGTCAGGATATTTTTGTGAGTGAGCTTCACAGAGCAGAGAGAGTGAAAGAGGTATGAGAGACATGTTTTAATAATTCATACTTTTTTTTTGTGTTGTACATTTATTATTCTTTTTTCTGACACAACAACAGCTTGTTTGTCCAGGAGGTGATCAGATAGTAACAAGTGTAGCTCTGTTTCTTCTCAAGGTCTTGCACCATGTCCATTGTTAAGATCCACGCCAGAGAGATCTTCGATTCTCGTGGAAACCCCACGGTAGAGGTTGACCTTTATACTGACAAAGGTAGGCCTAATTGTGTGACCCTAAAATCTGGGACATTTTTTGAGTAGTTAAAATAGTGTTCACTACCAAAATTGCCTTAAAGGTGTGCTCATCTATTATTGTTTTTTTTTTGTTTGTTTGTTTTGTCTTGTTTCTGTTTTCATGTACATTTCCCAGGCTTGTTTAGGGCTGCTGTACCAAGTGGGGCATCTACTGGAATCTATGAAGCCTTAGAGCTCAGGGACAATGACAAGTCTCGCTTCCTTGGGAAAGGTTTGTACGTATTTCATTTATTTAATTTCATGAAAAGAATTGGTGAAGTGTGTGTGTATATGCCAAATATAAAGATGCTTTATTACTTCGGTAGTTTGAAGTATAGTTCATTTTTAAGAAAAATACTTTAAATATCCACTTCTTTCTTGTATTTTTTGTCTTTCTTTGTTTTATCTCCACTCTCCATTCTCTCTTTCGTTCCCTTTGCCAGATGTGAAAGGGTTAGTGAGTTCCCAATGCCTGTCCTTCTTAATTAAAGCAAAACAATTGCCCATTTGAAAGTAGATCAATTATTAAATGACCATAACAATGAATTATTGAATGCTTTTGGCAGTCATTCATTCATATTTTGCACGATGGATTGGCTGTAAAGCATGCTGTCATTTTAGTGTTGATGATTTGCATGCTGATTTTAAAATTGTGGTCGAAACACTGAAAATGGGTAATAACAGAGTTAATAATACAAACGTTTCCTTCTTTTGTGTTAAAGTATGAATTTTAGAATGCAAAGTTGCATGTCCTGCAAAATCTCTGGCTTTAATATTGGGTTTGCAAGATTTTCCCATAATATTTTGAAAGAATAATCTCTTATCTGTCTTTCACAGGAGTTTCCCAGGCTGTAGAACACATTAACTCAACTATTGCTCCTGCACTTGTTGACCAAGTAAGATAATTCAGTGTCTGTGTCTGTATTTTCTATGTATACTAAATAACCTTTAGAAGGATTTTCATCAGTGATAATATGTTAATGTGAATCTCATTGTCTGCTCAGGATGTATCTGTGGTTGAGCAAGAGAGAATTGACCAGATGATGATTGACATGGATGGCACAGAGAACAAATGTAAGTGCCAAAAGTCATACTGTTATGTACAGTGCAGCATAGTCTTCATAACTATCTGGATGACGACAGATCACCTGCTCTGCAGAATTGCTACTCAATGCAAAAACTGTTCCAGCAAGAACAGTTTTATTTTGTTCTTGTTACCCTGAAAGGTTTTTGCTTGCTGTGTTCAAAGGTGCAGTACATAGTTTTTATTAAGTGAACCATATCAAAAGATTTATTTAAATGTATGATGAGAATGCGTAGAATTAACAGTTATGCTATGTCAAAGATGTGTGGCTGTTGTATTGCAAACCTGATTACTAAAGTTAGGATGCTAACCAGCTAGTTTTGGCCTATTCCATTGCATAATAGCATGTTTTATCTCAAGATGGAATACTGAGTGAATGTGTAGTCCTGCCTGCCCTCAGTCAAAAATTATAATAATAAGAAGTGGTGCTGCTCAGACATTTTTTTTCAGCAGTCAGTTAATTGGGCTTATCAGTCAAATTTAAAGAGAGGCAGTCAATGAATGGTTACTGCACAGGTGGTTGAAGATCTTGACTACTGGAGAGCAGAATTATGGGGCAAGGCTAGCACTGTTGGCAAGCAAGAAAAAGAAACAAAAGTTTTGCAATGCTTAGGATCTGGAGAGGCTGCTGCATGCTATTATGACACAACAATGATCTATAGTACAGTAATAGTACAGTGTACAATAAATAAACAACAAAGTGAGAGTAGAAGTGCCACCAGCACTGAGTGCAAAACTATACATATACAACAGTGATAAAAATAAAATATCAAAATGTAGGTAAAGAACAGTAATGAGACTGACATTGTGCAGGAGAGTAGTGCAAATTGCATTAATAAAAGATAATTGTCATAGTGCATTCTGAAGAATTTACAGTAAAACTAGTTGCATTTACTTCATTCTGAGATGTATCAAGGTGTGTATTCCTGATTCTTTATTACTAATGCAACATCATTACATCTAACAGCCAAGTTTGGAGCAAATGCCATTCTGGGTGTGTCTCTGGCTGTTTGCAAAGCTGGTGCAGCAGAGAAAGGAGTCCCCTTGTATCGTCATATTGCTGACCTCGCAGGAAACCCAGAGGTCATCTTGCCTGTACCGGTGAGACTTTTTCAGATAGCGTGCAGAAATTTACTTCATTAAATGAAGAGGAACATTCAATTGACCTTTCAGTAAACTTCTTCATTCTAATTCTGCGTGCCTTGTTTTTATTTTATACATTCATCAGGCCTTCAACGTGATCAATGGCGGCTCTCATGCAGGCAACAAGCTTGCCATGCAAGAGTTCATGATCCTGCCCATTGGGGCTAGCACCTTCAAAGAAGCTATGCGCATTGGAGCCGAGGTCTACCACAATCTCAAGAGTGTCATCAAGAAGAAATATGGCCAGGATGCCACTAATGTGGGTGATGAAGGTGGCTTTGCACCAAATATTCTGGAAAATCAGGAAGGTAAACATCTGGGCAAAGGATGTATTTCTTTTCTCTCTTATAAAATATATGTCATGTAAAATCAATTACAGTCAAGTTATAGAGGAATATATTTTCAGTAACAAATAATTAACTTAATATTTTGACATTTGTCCATACTTGATGGTAAACCCTGCAGCTCTGGAGTTACTGAAGG
>JAMQGT020002405.1:15000-22547 GCA_024447675.2 Pterophyllum scalare
TATAGTCTAGCCCCTTACCCTATCCTCAGCTATTTCAAGTAAATCCCAAACTCCAATATAAATGTGATTCTCCCTTTTGCATGTCCAGCCTGAATAAAAACTTTTCTGCACCTTTGCAGGAATATTCAGAAGATTCATGCTTATTGGGGGGGGGGGAGGTGAAGCAGCAAAGGGGTGCCTAATCAGTGCTGTGCCTCTGTTATTGATCATATCATATGCACAGCTGTTAAATACAGAAAATGCTGACTAGAGAAATAATTTCCCTGCATCGCTTTGCGCCCAGTGATCCAAGGGGCTATGTTGTTAGGGGTCTTGCCCCCGTTAGGGTGTGTGTGAACAAAGTAAAACAAAAAAAAGTCATTTGAAAGTTTGAGCACTCGTTATCTCATTTTCTGTTTAAAATTTTCAGCTAATGGTTTTGTATATGCGTCTTTCTCTTGAAAACTCAGGTTCAGAGAGACTTGAATTAATGTGCATGCTGAAGAACATATCCTGGTCAAAAATGACTCCCAAGATTCCTCACAGTGCTACTGGAGGCCAAGGTAATACCATCCAGAGTATCTGGTTAGACCTTTATGTCGTTAGTTAAACAATAGGTATGTCTTTGTTGTATCATCTGGCTTCATTGATAAATAAAGGTAGGTGTCATCTACACAGCAATGGAAATGTATGCAGTGTTTAAAAAGAATCGGTTCCAGCACTTTGAACTCCATGACAAAATTTTGTGTGTGAAGAAAACATGCCATTTACATGAAGAAACTAGAGTCTGTTATATATATCATTCAGATCGGTTAATTTAATACCAACAGTGTGCTCTAATATCTATAGTAAAATATTGTGGTCAATGGTATTGAATGCTGCACCAATATCTAACAGGACAAGCACAAAGATGAGTCCACTGTCAGGCCAAAGGAAGATCATTTTTAACCTTCACTAATGCGGTTTCTGTACTGTGATGCACTCTAAAGCCTGATTAAAATGCTTCAAATTAACCACTCCTCTGCAAATGATCAGTTAACTGCAGTGGTACGTAGACTTTTAATAAAGATGCATGAATCATATGGAAATGAAATCAAACTTCTTTGAACAGTCTTATAGGAATGGGGCCTAAAAGGCACATTGATGGTGTAATCATTAGTTCATTGCATACAGTAGATGCTACATTTTTTTATGATTTTTTTTTTTTTAGATAATAGTTTTATTTTACAAAATAAAACAATAAGCTCCTCATTGTTTAAGGAAATATTAACAGAATGAATTTAAGGTCCCTGCACAGTGGTGTGGTGTTAGCACGGCTCCTTTTGCCTGGATTACTGCAGCAATGTGGCGTGGCATGGAGTTGATCAGTCTGTAGAACTGCTCAGGTGTTATGAGAGCCCAGGTTGCTCTGATAGTGGCCTTCAGCACTTCTGAATTGTTGGGTCTGGTGTATCGCATCTTCCTCTTCACAATAGCCCATAGATTTTCTATGGGGTTATGGTCAGGTGAGTTTGCTGGCCAATTAAGAACAGGGATACCATGGTCCTTAAAGCAGGTACTGGTAGCTTTGGCACTGTGTGCAGGTGCCAAGTCCTGTTGGAAAATGAAATCTGCATCTCCATAAAGTTGGTCAGCAGCAGGAAGCATGAAGTGCTCGAAAACTTCCTGGTAGACGCCTGTGTTGACCTCGGACCTCAGAAAACACAGTGGACCAACACCAGCAGATGACATGGCATCCCAAACCATCACTGACTGTGGAAACTTTACACTGGACCTCAAGGAATGTGGAATCTGTGCCTCTCCTCTCTTCCTCCAGACTCTGGGACCTTGATTTCCAAAGGAAATACAAACTTTACTTTGATCAGAGAGCATAACTTTGGATCACTCAGCAGCAGTCCAGTCCTTTTTGTCTTTAGTCCAGGCGAGACGCTTCTGACTGCTTGTACACTTTTTTGTACCACATCTTTTCCTTCCCTTGGCCTCTCTATTAATGTGCTTGGACACAGAGCTCTGTGAACAGCCAGCCTCTTTAGCAATGACCTTTTGTGTCTTGCCCTCCTTGTGTAAGGTGTCAGTGGTCATCTTTTGGACAACTGTCAAGTCAGCAGTCTTCTCCATGATTGTGTAGCCTACAGAACTAGACTGAGAGACCATTTAAAGGCCTTTGCAGGTGTTTGGAGTTAATTAGCTGATTAGATTGTGGCACCAGGTGTCTTCAATATTGAACCTTTTCACAATATTCTAATTTTCTTAGATACTGAATTTGGGGTTTTCATTAGTTGTCAGTTATAATCATCAAAATTAAAAGAAACAAACATTTGAAATATATCAGTCTGTGTGTAATGAGTGAATATAATATACAAGTTTCACTTTTTGAATGGAATTACTGAAATAAATCAACTTTTTCATGATATTCCAGTTTTATGACCAGCACCTGTAGAAGGTCTGGGTTCGATTCCACCTTGGCCCAGAACTCTTGCTGTGTGGAGTTTGCATGTTCTCCCCAAGTCTGCGTGGGTTTCCTCCCACAGTCCAAAGACATGCAGTTACTGGGGTTAGGTTAATTGGTCACTCTAAATTACCCATAGCTGTGAATGGTTGTCTGTCTCTCTGTGTTAGTCCTGCAACAGGCTGGCGACCTGTATAAGATGTAGCCTGCCTCTCACCCAGTGTCAGCTGGGATAGCCCCCCCGCAACCCTGAACAGAATAAGCAAAAGAGGATGGATGGATGGATGGATGGATGAATTGTAAGGTGACGAAAAGTCTAAATGTAATGTCTCCATATGTTGGCGTAGGATCTCAGGAGGCTAATATGACTGCTAGTTATTCATATATTCATGTATGTATTTTAAGGACTTGCATAAATAAAGAATAAAACATACAATTAAAATATCTTTTTCAATGTTTATTTTTAAACAAGATAAAACAAAGTTAAACATAACAGCTGCTGGTCTGATGGTTGTGAAACAGAAATTTGATTAGACTTTATGGTCAATTTCAATCTAATTCAGTTCAATTTATATAGTGCCAATTCACAACAGCTGTCTTATATTATAAGGCAAAAACCCCTAAAATATTAGAGAGAAAAACCCAACAATCAAATTATCCCCTATGAGCAAGCACTTGGCAACAGTGGGAAGAAAAAATTCCCTTCTAACAGGAAGAAACCTCCGGCAGAACCAGGCTCAGGGAGGGGCAGTCATCTGCCGTGACCGGTTGGAGGTGAGGGGAGGGACAAAACAAGAAAAAAATATGAAAGCATAAGAAGACAAGAGAAAACACACCTGATGTGAGAGAGAATACAAATGTTAATGGCATGCAGGAGTGATCTAAGAACACACTGGGAGTGAAAGACGGTGCTCAGTCCATCAAGTCCCCCAGCAGTTGTAGCATCTGATAGCATAACTAAGAGATGGCTCAGGGTAATCTGATCCACAGAGAAGATCTAATCTTAAGAGGATGTCTGTCTCCTGACTCCAAACTGATAGCTGGTTCAACAGGAGAGGGGACTGAAAGCTGAAGGTTCGAGTCCCGTCCTGTCACAATTTTCTGCGTGTCTTCCCCATCTCTTCAGATTTCCTGTCCCTCTTCACTGCTGTCCAGTGGCGCATAAAGTGGGTAATGGATGGATGGAAAATTAAAGCCTGTAATCGAAGTCTAGTATTTTATAAGCCCATGAATAAGTGAGATCTGCACACATGAACACAGTAAACCTTGAGAGGGTGCGTTGTGAGTGTGTGTGTGTGTGTGCGTGCGTGGGTTGCGGGGGGGGGGTAAAATGTGTCTGCATACACCTCATAAAGTAAATAGTTGCGCACCTGCTGCTAAAGCCGCAAAAGGCCGCCCAAAAAAGAAAGAAAAAAGGCAATCATGTTTTCTCTCTTTTTAATCAAACTAGGGCATTTGAAGCTTTCTGTTGTCTAATAAGTCACTAAAAATGGGGGTGGCAGTGGCGCAGTAGGTAGGTGCTCACCTCGTAACCGGAGGGTCGTGGGCTTGAGCCCCCGTCTGAGCGTGTGCTGTCATTGTTTCCCTGGGCAAGACACCTAACCCACGTTGCCTAAGTGTGAATGTGGTCGGAGGGCCGTAGGCGCGAATTGGTAGCCACGCTTCTGTCAGACTGCCCCAGGGCAGCTGTGGCTACATTAGTAGCTTACCACCACCAAGTATGATTGAGGTGTGAATGAATGGTGCACAAAAATGTAAAGCGCTTTGAGTACCATGAAAGGCGCTATATAAGTCTAAGGCATTATTATTTTTTATCATTATTATTATTATTGGTGTTTGAATGGATCTAGACTGTTGGTGAGAGCACGGCTTGCGCGGCAGATGGAGAGCCGACCAGGCCTGTTCCACCTGTCTGCACTATCCTGGACCAGAGCTCCTGACAACAGCTGCACTGCTGCGTGTTTGCTTGAAGTCAGGGCTGGACTGGTAATCTGGCATACGGGGCATTTGCCCGGTGGGCCGACAGTCCTCAAAGGCCGACGCTATTGGATTTTTTTTCTTCCCTTTTTTCTAAGAGACCGGCCCACAATTTAGAGGGGGCGGCCCATTGGCCCATCTTCAATATAGACAGTGGATGGAACCAATCAGGATATAGGATGAAAGCGGCCCCACTCTTTCTCTGCGTGGTCCCCTGTAACTCCCGCTAGGAGTTTCAGTGTTGAGCGCGTGTGTTAAAGGAGAGACAATATGGAGAAACCGAGGCGGCTGAAAGGGGGTGCAGAGAAGTTACGTGCGAAGAAACTGAAGAGTGTCACTGTAGATGTTACAAAATGTGTAAAGATCACATACATGTTCGCTGCTGTAGCCTCCACGTCCTCTGTAACAGCAATGCAAGAGCAGCCTGTAGGCAGAGTCTGCCCGAGGCATAGCCGACATATGCGGCTGCATAGGGTCCCCTGACCACCAGGGGGCCCCCAAGCTCAACCACATTTGTCATGAAACTTTTTTGGTTTGTTTTAATTTTTTACATATACCAATTTCATAAAAGAAAGAAGAGACTATTCTAACGGTCCAGATTTGTACACTTGTAACAACACTAATTTAATGAATAGGCTACACTAATATTTCTGTCTCAGACTGATACTGAAAAGCTAATTCATGCATTTATTACTTCTAGGTTGGATTATTGTAATGCATTATTATCAGACTGTCCTAAAAGCTCTCTGAAAAGCCTTCAGCTGATCCACAATTTTGAAGCTAGAATACTAACAGGGACTAGAAAGAGAGAGCGTATTTCTCCCATATTGGCTTCTCTTCATTGGCTCATAGTACTATATCACCCCAAAAGAGCGCTTCGCTCTTTTGGGGTGATAAGGGACTCCTCCAGCATTAATAATGGTTACGTTCGGGGGACAATGAAGTAGTACGAAGAGGGCCCCAAATCAAATCTTGCTCAGGGCCCCTTCAAGGCTTGGGCCGACTCTGCTGTAGGTGAAGACAGGAGCAGCGAACAGGGAGAGCAGCAGCCAGAGATGCAGGATTTGGAAAGGGAAACCGAGGGACGGAGTGAGCGGGAAAGTGTAGTATGTAAGCAGGCAGTAAGGTTAGGATAATACATGGACGTTGAGGTGATGGAGGTAACGTTAGCTCTATTACGTGAGAATGATGAGCAATGGCGATTGATTAGTATCAATATTTACTGGTATTTGCATACTTCCCCAAATCTGGCAGCCACGGCACCTTAATCTGATAAAATAGCAAACGGTCAAGGCCGAGAAGTGTTGGATGAGCAGCAAGTGTCTATTTTAGGCTACATCATAGCAATTTAGAAACTTAGGTTAAAGGTATGTTGAAAGCCTGCATAGTAGTTTGAATTTGTAGCCTCTATGCTATGGTTAAACTTGTTTTAAAAAGCACTAAAAGTGAAATAACAGATTTTTAAAAAGCTAAATGATAAGTAAAAGCTTTGCAATTTAAGCATTACTGAATTAAGTTAAAAAAAAATATTATTAGCAAAAGTTATGCCCACATTGAACAGGAGTGAGACAGTTTAAAATGCTTTTAAGACATAGATGCGGCTGGTCTAAGCCAAAAATGCCAGGGCCGATTTTTTTTGTCCCAGTCAAGCCCTGGTATGTAAATAACCAAACCTGTATGTGTACATTTAACAATGTGCGGATTAGAGAAAATCCCAAATAAATTCATACTTGTGCATCCAATTCTCGGTTTTTAAAGTCATTAAATATGTATGTATTATTGTTATTATTATTATTTAATAATATCAACGTATTTTTATTATTATTATTATTGTTGTTGACAGTTTTAATATGGCGGGATGCAATGTACGTGTGTAATATTTAAAGGATATCTTCTTTATTGTGTTGTTTAGCTTTATTTAATAGTAAAAGAAATCGGGCTATAAGAAAACTGAACCACATTTAAGTGTTTTGTCTACATCACATTTTGTGTTGGTGGCTGTCAGTGTGGTGTGGTGTGGTGTGATACGTTTCATAATACTGTCTAATAACCGCAGCAGTAGAAACAGTATGATGTGGTGTTTGATTCATCGGCCGCCTCTGCTGCAGCAGCAGCAGCTGGTGGTAATGATGATGAAGCCTTGGTGTCGTTTGCTACTGCTGCTGATCTGCGGCACATGCTCAGTTATGTACACCCAGACAACTTTGAAGGCTTAGCTGTGGCTGCTGAGGTCATTGCACAGGGAAAAAAATAGAGCGAGTCCCTCCACTACACCGCCTCCATTTTGAATAGCCATGTAATAGGGGATTCGCATAGTTTGTGTGTATCGCCCACTGCGCTGCGTAGTGTCAACAAGCCACATCCAAACATCCTTCGACATGGACGACCTGTTCAGTCCGCGGAGGTAACTTCATTAAGTCGCCGCTTGCATTTACGTCGCCTTTGCAGTTTAGTTGTCTTAAATGTGTCTTTTAGTGTTTTGCAGCGTTACTTTGGAAGCAGCTTGCGTGAAATAGTCGGAGTGTCAGTGGTCACGAAGTTCGTGCCTGGCTAACAAGCTAGCCAAATAACAGCGTAACGTTAGTGTCTCGTTAGCAGCTAATGGTTAGGGCTCGTAAAATTATTATTTGGGCGCAGTTATTTCTGCAGCTATTGTGTAAATAAATGTCAATAAACGGGATTTACCTTAGGTGGAGTTTGCAAACATATTTGTTAAATCGGCTGTGGAATTCCCGTGAGGCATGTTATTTACATGAGCCGCTGCTAATGTATGGCAAAATGTTATGCATGCTAAATGTCAACGTTTATTATGGATTGCTTAGGGTAACTACGCAGAGCAGGGTTACTGTCAGCCTGATCTCCAAAAGTAGCACAGACTGTTCTCGTAATGGTGTCCGTAAAAATTAGCAGCTTATGTATGATTGATTGACAGGGTTTTGCGGTGGCCGTAGCGTCGGATTTCATTGATGTAATATAAGGAAACGTCGCGGCTCACGGCTGAGATTGGCTCACGGAGGCGGAGGGGCGGGATGTTATTTTACTGCTGAAATCACTGTGCAGTCTGTGGGAGGGAAGCTGCTCTGACAAGTTACATGCAAATATTGATCATAAGCAATACGTAACTGAACGAGGCGCCAACAGA
>JAMQGT020002406.1:0-10033 GCA_024447675.2 Pterophyllum scalare
CCGAGTATTGGATTTCCAGAGCCACCGGTTTCCAAAACAGGGAAAGAATAATCCAGAAAAGTACAATCCAAAAAGACGACTTGTTGGGCCACATAAGTTTGGAGATCAGAAAACAAGATCAAAAACATAAAAACATAAAAAAGATTGCAGCCAGGATAGCGGCAGCAAAAACGTGCCAGTGTTCACCCCATAAGTGGAACAAATGTGCTCAGAGCTTGTTCCTGTGGTGCCATGATTAGTGCCTGTATGCTGTCAGTCCAGCTTTGTCCAGCCATTGGTAGGATTTTCAATATCAACCACTTCTTCTATCTGGTGGTGGTACATGCCATGCAGAGTCCTGTCCTTCTATGATGGTTCTTGTTCTTGTTCCTCTTCTTTCTCTGGTTTTTGCTGCCTGAGGTACTCACTAAGCACACGATCCTTTGTGGCCATCTTCCTGTTGTACTCATGGATCTTTGTTGTTTCATCTATGATAGTGGTTCTGACACTGACTAATCCTCCTTCATTCCACTTAGCATACAGTCTCAGGGTGCTGGATTTGGGGTGAAACCCTCCATGCATGCTAAGGAAGTTTCTTGTTTTGACATCAGTGGCTTCTATTTCCTCCTTTGGCCAGCTTATTATCCCAGTGTCTGCAATCTTGCCTTCTGGTACTGCAATGCCCTCAGTTCGGACTACCTTCCCTCTCTTTGTTACCATACAACTACACTTCTCCAATCCGACATTGTGCTGTCATTGCTGTAGATTGTAGTGGTGTGGACCCAGTGAATCGATATCTTGTTCACTCCTGGGGTAAGGCTTGATGTCATCTATGTACCGAAGGTGGCTGATGTTTGGCTCCATTCCATAGTGGGTAGCCAGTGGAGTTCATGATCTATCAAGCATGTCCTTGGTAAATCCCACACTTGATGGATTGACTTGTGTAATTGGCTTGAAATTGGCCTTTAGCGTTGTTCCCAACATTCCCATTAAGTTCTTGATGAAGGGTCTTAGGGTCCTGTTAATTTTGTACAATCCTAGACATTTCAAGATCCATATGTGTGGTATTGAGTCATAGGCTTTCTTGTAATCAATCCAGGTGGTGCACAGGTTGGTCAGTCTAGCCTTATAGTCTCGAGTGGCTGCTCCATCTACCAGTAGCTGGTGTTTTGCTCCCCTGGTATCTCTGCCAATTCCTTTCTGGGCCCCGTTCATGTATATTGCCACGTGCCTGCTCATCTTAGCTGTTATGATGCCTGACAGGCATTTCCATGTTGTACTGAGGCAGGTTATTGGCCTGTAATTGGATGGGATCCCTGAGGATCAGAACTGTCCAGCCTTCGGTCAGTCATTCCGGGTGTGTCTTGGCCTACTGGTTGCTTTGGTCTACTCTTAGATCCACTAGCCACTGAGTGTTGGTGTTGTGTGTTGCATCCATCTCCTATATGCTCTTCCAGTATTGCTTCGTCTTCGGCCTTGGTGGGGGTGCTGTTCTCATATTGTTCCACTGCCACTGAGAGCACACCACCTTGGATAGTTTTCTTTAAAGCCTCTGATTTATTCTCCTAGATTCTATCTCTCTGGTATAACTCTTCAGGCAGTTAGCCAAGGGCATGAGTCTTTGCTTGGCAGTCTCTAAGGCCTCAGGTATAGACAGCCTGTTGTACTTCTTAGGCACCCCTTTTTCATCACACCTTTCTGTATTTCTGATAGCTGGCTAACTTCCCTGCATGCTGCCTTGATCTAAGCCTTTAGCATTTATGACCACACATACATACACACACAAACTGATCAAGCATAGCATTATGACCACTGAGTGGTGAAGTGGATGACATTGATTATCTCTTCATCATGGCACTTTTTACTGGGTGGGATATGTTATGGAGCATTTGGACATTTTGTCCTCAAAGTTGATGTGTTAAAAGCAGGAGAAATGGACAACTGTAAAGTAAGAGCTTGACAAGGGCCAAATTGTGATGGCTGGAAGACTGGGTCAGAGCATCTCCAAAACTGCATCTTTCATGGGGTGTTCTTGGTCTGCAGTGGTTAATATCTATCAAAAGTGGTCCAAGGAAGGAAGAGTGGTGAACCAGCAACAGTGTCATTAGTGGCCAAGGCTACGTGGTGAATATCTTGCACTACCAAAAGAAAGCAAGCTGGCAGAGGTAGTTTGGTGCTTTGGGCAATGTTCTCCTGGGAAACCTTGGGATTTGTTTTAACCTCTTCAAACTGCATATACATGCACATACATGCATGCAGGCTATAGATGCCATATTCTTGTGACAGGAAAAAAGGAATACATTTCCCTATATGAAAAAAATTCTAAAAGGTATCTAAAATAAAATGTAAAATGATTTCCATGTCATGATTTCCAACACAGTGCCAAAAAACTTGATTAATAATTCATGTCCAAAAATGTCCCAAAGCTTCTTTAGGCTTTATCATATATCACTAGTCATTGTTTACTCGCTCATTTCCACTTCAGTTCCTATATTGGTTCACTTTAAAGTAGGTAAGATGTGAATATTCAACACTTTCTTGTACTTTATTTTCTTGTTTGTGTTTTTGGGGATAGGACACCTTCAGGAAAACAAACCCTAAAGCAAAACTGGTACATATGAGAAAAACTGCGCTCTGCTTATTTATTTATTTTTTAATTTCTGATGGCTGATCAGAAACATGCCTATTCACATTTCAGCTCTAGACTTAAAAAAACAACAAAAAACTGTCCTTTAAACCACCTAGGAAAATAGTTTAACATAATCACTAGCACACTCTGTGGGTTGCTTTTGATTTATTCTATGCAAGGCTTTCCAAGCATGAACAACTGCTCACTATTAGCACATCTGTTTCCCTGCTTTCATAAAACTTCACATCTGTGCTTGTGTTCTGTAGGTTATTCAGATCAGTGTCACTCTCAGTGCACTTCGAAAAGGACTGCACTGTATTCCCACTGCAGAGGACTCTTGATACTGTGGCTCCTCTGAAAGAGAAAGCCTCAAATCAGAAGTGTCTGACTCCCTGGTATAACTTAAAAACGCTTAGCTTAAAGCAGATAACTAGCAAGCTGGAGAGGAAATGCCATCTCACTAATTTAGAAAATCTTCATTTAGCCTGAAAAAAAGCCACCTATGAAAACCTTTTTATTCAACACTGATTGAAGAAAATAAGAAAAACCCCAGGTTTCTTTTCAGCACTATAGACAGGCTGACAAAGAGTCAGAGTTCTGTTGCGCTGAGTATTCCTGTAACTTTAACTAGTGATGACTCCATGAATTTCTTCACAAATAAAATTCTATCCATTAGAGACAACATTATTCATAGCAATCTCACAGATGTATCTTTGTGTACAGCTACTTTCAGTACTTCTGATATTTATTTTAGACTCTTTCTCTCCAATTGATCTTTCAGTTAACTTCAATAGTTACTTCCTCCAAGCCATCAATGTGTTTATTACAACCCATTCCTACAAAACTGCTCAAAGAAGTCCAACCATTAATTAATGTTTCAATCTTAAATATGATCAATCTATCTTTACTACCTGCCTACGTGCCACAGGCTTTTAAGGTGAGCTAGCTAATTATAGGCCAATCTTCAGCCTTCCTTTTATCTCAAAAATTCTTGAAAGAGTAGTTAACGGCTACTAAGAGCTAACTGATCATCTGCAGATTAATGGCTTATTTGAAGAGTTTCAGTCAGGTTTCAAATTCATCACAGTACAGAAACAGCATTAGCGAAAGTCACAAACGATCTTCATATGTCCTCTGACAATGGACTTAACTTTGTGCTTGTCCTGCTAGACCTCAGTGCAGCTTTCCATACTGTCGACCATTTTATTTTATTACAGAGATTAGTGGATGTCTAGGATTTAAAGGTACTGTCCAATTCGTTCGTGTAAATGGGGAGTCTTCTTCACACACTAAGGTTAATTATGGAGTTCCACAGGGTTCTGTGCTAGGACCAGTTCTATTTACACTATGCATGCTTCCCTTAGACAGTAGGTTTAGAAAGCATTGCATATGTTTTCATTGAAATGTAGATGATACCCAGCTTTATCTGAATTTGTGCAATATTTCTAAAATTGGAAACATTTTGTTTGAACATTAAACTGAAAAGCTAATTCATGCATTTATTACTTCTAGACTGGACTATTGTAATTCTTTATTATCAGGCTGTCCTAAAAGCTTTTTGAAAAGCCTTCAGCTGATCCAAAATGCTGCAGTAAGAGTACTGACAGGGACTAGAAAAAGAGAGCATATTTCTCCCATACCGACTCCTCTCCTTTGGCTCCCTGTTGAATTCAGAATTGAATTGAAAATCTTTCTTCTTACATCCAAAGCCTTGAATAATTTGGTCCCACCTTATCTCAAGATAGATAGATAGATAGATAGATAGATACTTTTTTAATCCCCACAGCAACTGCACACAGGTGTACATCACATCAGGAAACATCCTAAATCACACGTAGTCTAAACAGATTGGAAAAACATAATACATAGTGATAAATGCACATGTCAACAAGACGTGTTGTACAATCTTACAGCAAAAGGAACAAAAGACCTCCTGAACCTCTCATTTCTACAGTGTAGCAAGAGGAGCTTGTTACTTCGGCTGCTTATCTGACCTACCAGAGTCTCATGCAAAGGGTGTTTGCTGTTTTTAAGGATGGTCTGCACATACCTCATAGTGCCATATCACCCCAATAGAGCACTTTGCTCTCAGACTGCTGGCTTACTAGTGGTTCCGAAGATAATTAAGAGTAGAATGGGAAGTAGAGGCTTCAGCTTTCATGCCCCTCTTCTGTGGAACCAACTCCCAGTTTGGATTCGGGAAAGAGGCACCCTCTCTATTTTTAAGATTGTCACGGTGTATGTGAGCAGACCAGGTGGGATGTGAAAGGTGAGGACCCAATAGCAGACCTCAGAGGCAGGCATTGTGACTTAACAAAAGGGTGAACTCCATACACATAAGGCATCAGGGGGCAGACATATTCCCCAGAAGTTGCACAGTGGGACTACTGAAGTTGCCCCACTCGCTACTTCACTGCTGTCTGCCCTTCAGTTTTATTTACACTTTAGACATTGAGGGTTTTGGGGGGTAGGTGTTGGTGAGCACTGCTGATTGGCAGTCAGGTGCTCATCATGTGTCTGTCTCCTCAATTTTAATAGCACTTTAGTTTTCATACAGACATACTCACTTTTTACACTTCAAAGAGTATATGCTTATTTTCTGTTTTATACTTCTCTTTCAGGTGCTGTTTGTTGTTGTTGTTGATGATGTTGGTTTTTTGCTCTGTCCTTTTTTTGTTTGTGTGCTTCGGTATTTTATTACAGGTGGAGCAATTGGTGATCCCCCAGCCACTTCCGCTTGTCGGTTTCGGTGTGGCTGGGCCATACCATTTAAAGCTAAATAAGGAAATTAAAATGAAAAGAAAAAAAAAAAATAATAATAATAATAAGAGGAGCCCGCAATACAGCTCGTCTTGGCACGGCAAATTAAAAATTAATTAATTAATTAAAAAACAAAACAAAAGGGTGAACTTTTATTATGGGTGAACATAATAACTTCACAGGGGAACAGAAACTAGGAAATTCTAAACAGTGAAATGATAACTAAGGAACACAGAAGACACAGGGACAGACTGCCACTCCAATGAGAGACAAGGGGAAGACTAAGACAATATATATACACAGAGGGAATGAGGCGAGAGTGGCAACAGGTGGGGAGCACAGGTGAACAAAATTACACTAATGAGGCAAAGGAACCAAAACTAAACACAACACACAGGGAACATGAGTGGCAAAATAAAACAGAAAGTGTGACAAGGAAATAAGGAGACAGACTTAGCACATCACACAGAAAACACAGACTAGACACAACACGGGGAGACAGACACACTTAGGAAAACAGACACAGGAAACTCCACACACAGGGGGAACATTACGGGACAGAACACGGGGAAAACTAAAGTCAAATACCACGGGGAAGTGAAGAATGCATAAAGAGAACAATACCAACCATAAAACTAATACGACAGTCCCTTCAAGGCAGACACTAGTTAAGGCTGGAACAGTGACCCTGAACCATCCCTTAGTTCCTTAGGCCTAGGCTGCTGAGGGGTTCCTAGGATGCACTGGGTATTTCTTTTTCCTTCTTTCTTTTTCATTCACCACTTTTTACTCTCTATGTGTTTATACATCACTCTGCATTTGATAATGAGTTTTAAATACTCTCTGGCTCTCTTCTACAGCTTGTTTTTTGTGCTGTCTCTCTCCTCCACAGACACAGAGAAAACATGCAAACGCCACATCGAAACACCCCAGTCTGGATTCAAACCAGTGATGTTCTTGCTGTGAAGTGACAGTGCTAACCACTGCACCACTGTGCTGCCCCATAATTTAAATTAGTAATTTATGCACATTTTTTACTATACTGACTTATGTGTATTTTTCACCCATATACTGGGGAGTATAAGTAAAATTGATCAAAAAGCTACTTTCAGCTGCTTTCTTGTCACAAGGGATGACCACAGCAAGTACATTATATTATTCACCCACCCATCCAAAACACTGAATTTAGGTTCCAATCACTTCCATGGCCACAGGTGTATACCAAGCACCTAGGCATGCAGACTGCTTCTACAAATAACTGTGAAAGAATTGCTCACCCTCAGAATCTCAGTGAATTCCAGCATGGTACCTTGATAGGATGCCACCTGTGCAGGTCCAGTGATGAAATTTCCTACTGCTAAATATTCCACATTGTAAGTAGTATTATAATAAAGTTGCATGCCACGCAGACTGTAATATACACCTGAAGCCTGGGAGCAATGAAAGCACTTTACTAGCAGTGAAAATGGTCTCAGCATGTGAGGGAGACAACATCTTGAATCTAAAGGGTGAGATAATTAAGGATAAAGCCCGATTTTTATTATTCTTTTATAAATACATATGAATCATTAACTTGATTATAATATTATCTCTTCATCGGGGGTGCTACAAAATGACCTGCTGCACACTAAATTCATACGGGTTTGAAGTGTCAGTGGCGCAAATGGTTTGGTGTGGATCTGTCTCTGGGTAATACGGTGCAAAGTTTGAGTAATTCTTTCTGCCACAGTATTACACTCTAGTGAACACATTCACCTCTGTTTGTTTTTCTTCTTTTTAAAGGGAAACTTATTAAAGCGAATGTGTGTAGTTTGTTTGGTGGACAGCAGTTCAGATTTTGTCAGATTGTTCACTGTTTTACATTGTGCTGGTTTAGATATAACATTTTTATGTATAGCCTGTAAACTGTATAGCAACTTGTGTAGCATAATTTGCAACCCATCTAGGCCAAGGCTTAGTGTTAGGAGTAGTGTTTGGTTAACATCCACCCCTATTTTTTATAGAACTTTCTTGTTTGGATATCCCAAATGGGAAAGGTTTTAAAAGAAAATCTGTAATGCCAAAATATGTGAGACTGTGTTTAGAATGTAACATTTTCTAGTTTCTGAAAATTTCTCTACCCGCTATGTGACTAAAATGAAACAAAACCCCAACCATAGATGTTAAGGGGTTAATGAGGTGGGACCATAGGAACTGTAAAGAAAAATCTGAATGTGTCAGAGAGAAATACCAAACCAAACCACATTAAAAGTGGTCAAAAATTCAGTGAGTTATAATTATTTTAATGATGGACAGATCTTGTGTGTGTGTGTGTGTGTGTGGTTGCCCTGTAACAATAAGGCAACTGTAGTGACGTGCAATATTCAATATTTAAACTGTAGTGAGTTAGGGTACAACAGCAGTACAGCAGCTTCTAGTTATGAGACACTGTACCCTTAAAAGTACAATAAATGACCTATTTCTTGAGAGTGTGCTCACAGTTTTGGCTGTGAATCTGCTTGGGAACTGAACAATAGTCGGTCACCAGGAGTCAGTGGATCAGCTAAGAAAGATACTGATGTCTGTTACCAAAGAACCATCACTTACCAACTGTGTCTGTTGGGACAACCTTAAAAAATATCAAATAAGTGGACCTTGAGCTTTCTATAACATTCAAATGCAAAACATGCGTCTTAATATATGTCAGTGAATGCATTTATGTGAGCATTTACAACTTATTAACATGCCAGGAGTGCTCTCTGTGATGAATATCAGAGCACTCATCAGTGATAATGAGTTCTCAGATGGATGGAGACCTGTCAGTGCTCGTGACACCCACTCCCACTTCAATGGAAACTAAGTGCTTTAGCAGCCTCAAGAACGTGGGGGTGTCCATGGCAACAGAGCTGGATGGCTCTTTTACCTTGAAGATGAAAACGACATAGCAGATAATTCACATGCATATAATGTCAATCAATTATGCATGAACTAGGGTGTTCAGACACCATCCCATGCTGACAGCGCACAGATAATCACATAAACTGTTTTTTCTCCACTTTGTGTGGGTATGTACAACATTCTGAGATAATATTGTCACTGTGACTCAAACACACATCATGTCACGAAATGGACCATAATGATGCAAAGGAAACAAGGCATGTATCTCTTATCACACTGCTACATGGAGCAGCTCTGTGTTGAATGATATAGTGTTATCACAGTTTTTAAGTCTCACTAGCTGCAGCCTAGTGCAAAAGGTCATAAATATTTCACTCCATTCTTTTTTAGCCGCTCCTGCTCCTGAAGACAAAGTAGCTACATTTTGTAGCTCATCTGGGGACTTTCAAAGTCTGTAAAATGGTCTCACTCCCATCGTTTCAGTGGCAATTTCATGGCCTGTTGATCCTATTTTGGGTCAATTTCACTAAAACGATGCTGCACATTTTCTAATCTGCTGCACCCCGTTATAAAAGCTCAAAAATGAAAGCAAATGTGGATTATTCTTGTAATATCTGCTTTTAATTTATTAGATCACACAAGTCTAACACACCCACACAGGGGATTTTCCTTCTGTCACCAGATGGCCAGGACTCTGCTGGTTTTGGAAAAGCAACAAGCTGAAGACAAAATTTGCATAAATATGAGTAAAGGCTAGCTGTCAGGTTCTTAATGAGGTTAGTAAGCAAAGAGCAACATGCGTTTTTGTCACTTTTTGACATGCAGCATGTGGGAAACTTTATTGAATCCAACTGTATTATTTTATCCATACCTTACAATATAAAATGCCTTGAGGTGACTGTTGTTTTGATTTGGCACTGTATAAATAAAATGGAATTGAATTGAATTGAACTGCATCTGTTAGATCCTGCTGCTTCAAACTGCTGGTGATACATGGGAAGCATAATGGATTCTGAGTGAGTTATTGATTTTATGAAGAATCTCACGCTACAGTTTCACAGAAAATATACAACAGTGCCATGTCTGTAATTTAAAAATGTGCAAAAATATGTGTACCAGTACAGTCCCCATTTATATTCATAGTGCCTCTAATTTGGTGACCCCTTGACCTTTAGGCTAATGTTGCTCACTGATCAACACTGCCCTTTATAGTCCATGAAAAGATATGTCATATATTCCTGCATTTTTTTTTTTTACTAGACTGCAAGGATAAGTAGAGTAATCCAGATTTCCTTTTCCAGTTTCACCTGGAAAATACTTAGACACTCTCTGGCCAGATGAGATACAGCATAAACTCCTTCACTTGGATTAGCGACTCTCCCAGAAGTCATATAGCCCAATTATTTTGTACATAATAATTCCTTGTCAAAATTGTTCTTTTTCATAAATCTGAACCCAACTTAAGGGAGAAGAGTGAAGGTCAAAAGGCGAGTATGACAAGAGTCAACAGGTCTACTGTCTACCCAAGAATGAAGCTTATGATCAAGACTCAACATCAGTTTAACTTCAACCAAAACTTAAACTTACGCAGTGGCATCAGAACTATCTCTCATCAACTGATTTTATAACATTTACTTCATTCTTAAATAAATCAATAAAAAAAACATGCAATAAATAAATAGAAAACAAACAGTAAATCAATAGAAAATGCATTTGTAATACTTATGAATGTGTATAACAAATAAGTTTCCTCTTTCCTATCCCTGTTCCGGTTTGGGGATGCAGTGT
>JAMQGT020002408.1:0-35000 GCA_024447675.2 Pterophyllum scalare
TACTCTTCTTTTATGTTATGGAATTTTCTTCTATCTCTATTATTATACACTTATCCTTTCATATACGTTTCATATTTTTTAGATAAATATTGAAACCAAATGCTGTCACAAGAAGCAGTTATGAAAACCAAGATTTTCTTTGTGATGGCAGAAAGATAACAAATGAGTTAAACACTGCTCAACAGCTTTATTATGGAACCTTATTGTCTTATTCAATAAAGGTTTTCCTGAAACGCTTAAGAAATAAGCAGACCATCTCTAATTAGCTTTGCACCAACAGCCTGTGTAGGCCAAGGTGGATCTAGCCTAGATATAGTCAGGTAAATGCAACCCACAACAGTTTGTGATGTTTATAGAGTCCATGTCAGTGCACACTTTGCTTTAATGCAAGAGATAAAAGATGTTTGGTATACCATTACCATTCAATTTTTTTCTTTCTTTGGCATTTTATGTTCCAGGCAGAGAAAAACAGGAGTTGCTTTCACAATCCATTTGCCATTGTTAGCGTACTTTACTTCACGTGATTCATTTGCTGGTGGACACATTTTAATGGAAATCAAAGCATAAAGTTTTAAGTCTCCTTTTATATTTAATATGTAACAAGATGAGGTTTGTAACTGGCTCTTTTCAGAATTGTAACCCATACAAAATCGTGACACGCTGCTGGCAGAACGAGGGAAACTTGAGATTGTTTTTGCTTCGTCTTGGCCTCCTTGTGTGTACTCAAGCCAGTGAGTAGAGTACGGTATACAGTGACTGTTTTGGAGGAGGCAGAAAGCTGTTCCACCATCAACTGCCAAGCTCTGCAGTGAGCTTGATCAGATCAGTCCGCTCCCTCATTCACAATCTGTTTTATGTAACAATCTCTACATACAATGCTGCTTCTAGGAATAACAAACTGCTTTTCATCAAGCATTGTTGCCAGGTGTGTTTGTGTCTCTCACAGCTGCTTGACATATAGGCATTCTAATGTGCTCAAAGACAATGGGAACAAAAGATTGGGCACTAAAGACGACCATTATTGCTTTTTTTTTAAATTTTTTTTTTTTATCCCTGACATATAGTGTACACTTTTGCAATAGTAGACATTCATAAACACGGCCAGAGTTTCAAATAATAAGCTAAGCATATGTACAAGTAATCCCTGTGAGCTCAGACTTCCCCCTGCCCTCTGCTCAGTTTCAGGCAGCTTTTTCTACTTCTAGATATGTATGGTGTCACTGAAAGAGGATAGCCATAATAAGACCATCTCAGGCACACAGCTCTGGCTGTGAGCACAGAAGCTCCACCCACCTGCTTTTCAAAACTTCTGTTTGCTAGTGGCAGCGAATCAGAATAAAGATAGCTTAAAGGGAGAGGGGACGAGTGATAAACTGCCTTGTTTCAGACAGTAGATGAACTGATAGGCTGCATCAAGGCCAAGTGTAAAATAAAAAAATTAAAAAAAAGATTACTTTGCATTGTGAATCATGCAAATATTTTATAGTACAACTTTTCCATCCACAGAGCTGAGCTCAATGACTAATAAAACAAATGCAGAAAGATGCTAATATCTGTGGGTAAGCAGCCATCAGAGTTTTATATTAACTGGCACTTACTACCAGTCAGTTGTACTTATGTTCAAAAAGACACAATGAACTGGAGAAGGCATAAAGAAGCAAAATACAATATATCTGACTGATCTGTAATAGTATATATTTTATTTATTTTATTTTATTTTAAACACATTTGCACACATTTAAAGAAGAACAACAAACATTTCACCCAGTAAAGATCCATGTTTGGAGTATTTTTTTATGTACTCATCTAAAAATCATTAAACCCCCATACTCTGTCTTCACTTTGGCTTCAATAGCATGTGTTTCCCTGAGTGTACAGAGTCCACAGATCATGCCCCGTGGCATGCATAACTGGGTTCTTCCTGTGGAGGACTAGCATTAAAATGCAAACTTCTCCTCATGCTTGTGCCCCCAAGATATCACGCCAATTATTTGTCCCAGCAGGGACAACCTATTTGGGGAAGATCGTCTTAAAATAAGAGTGGGAAGTCACAGCTGCTCTACATCCTTTCTGTGTCCTGACTGGACAGTTTACATGGTCACATGTCACCTCTCGCTGTGACCCTGCGGGGCCATCTAACAACGGCTGTGGAAAGGTAGTGACGTTGCAGTCACCATACAAGCTCAGGCTTTTGGATCCGTTCACACCCCTGCAGAGAGAATTCAGCCCCACTGTGCATCCCTGCATCTCCAGTTTAGTGAGTTAACAGATCTGTACAACGTGCCTACGGCTTTGCCAAACACGAACCAACCTTGCTTCTGCCTTGATCATACAGTCGCACTGTGTGCGTCAGATGTCATAAATCACAAATGGAAAGACAGGTGTCCCCGCTGTATTGGTTAAATGGTGGTATCATATTCAAAAGATGCCAGGTTTGTCTCCAGTGTTTTTGTTTTCCATCTCTTTTCAAGACCTTTAATTTTTATAACAACATTCACTTGCTAATTAGGTGACTAATTGGATACTCGCCTCTCTGGCTTTGAGTGTGTCATCAGGTTTCACACTGTCATCCAGATAATTTGCTTTAATATGTGCAGACAATTTACAGCTGAAGAGAATGAATTGGATTGAGTCTCCCTTTTTATCACTGCAAACAATCGCTTTCACTTGCATCCCATGTGTGCAGTTGCTAAAGTCAAAGGTATACCGCTGATAAATGCCACACTATTGCAACATGCCCCATGTTAACATAAATAAAAATGTGAATCCAGATGTGAATATCAGAGAAAGATAATCTAGCATTCAGATCATTAAACACACAGGCAAAGACGGTCCATATTTCAGGCAGGCAGTGGGATGTGGGGACAACTGATGAGAGGATGTTAGGTGGGCGAGTGGCATTTCATCATACAACTCATGTACAATAATCAATGAACACTCACCAGTGGAAGGGAGAGGGACGAGAGAGTGAGAGTGCCAGTGGGCATGTCAGATAAAAGCACTGGAGGAGACACACTGGGAACAAGGGGAGGATGCATTGAATTTGATGGGGGTCCCACAGAGAAAAGTGAGTGAAGTGTAAAAGGTCCCGAATATGTGGGAGGAACCAGAGAAATTAAAGTAAGACAGATGGATTATGTAAGCAATTGTTCGACAGGAGGGGGGGGGCACACATAAAAGGCCAGAGAAACCATTGCTGATTGGAAAGAGCTTGCACCTATTCCGTATAATCCGGGCTCTCAGTGATTGTGCTTCAGATCAAAGAGACGGGCATTTTTACACTAATTAAATGCACTTTTGTCATCACATAAAAACAGTTGTTTTATGTCTTTCACCTAATTGGTTTTTAAGTTACTCTTTACCTTTCCTTTGGGAAAAGTCAAACCCAGCTGATGTGTCCTGCAGAGTTATTGCTTATATCAGATGCTTAACCTGCAACCAGAGTATTGCAAACTCTGGTTGGGGCAATTCTGGTCAACCATGGTTATAATTTAAAAACACCACCAGGCTTGCAAGCCTGGCACCGTCAGACAGCACTACAGATGGCTTCTTAAAGCGAGTGCAAACATCTACTGCCTGGAATCATTTTTGAAAGAAAAGAGAAAAACAGGAAATGCTGAGAAAAACTGCTTTTTAGAGCAGCAGAGAAATCTATCGAAAGCAGAGTAATTTTGAACCCACTAAACTGAGCCAGACATGATTCATGAGTCATGCATGTAAACATGAAGGTGTAAACCACACTGTGCAGGACATCAAAGAATTGGATTTTTAATGATTAATAGAAAATAATCTAAGAATAATATAAAAGGATTTAAAAAAAAATATAAGAATAAAAAGTTGGTTACAGCCATTGACTAATTGTATTGTGGGTGCTCTGATGTGCACCAGATTAATGAACATGTGGTGGATGAGTTCAGGCAGAATACTCTGTCAACCAGACCATGAACACATGGTTATAGGGCTATACTGTTCCATTTTATCTATCTCTTTTGCTTTCCGGCCATATATAGCACTCTACTTCAATAAAAATCACAACTGTGAATATTTAACTGTACAGCAGTGCTTTTGATTGTATTCTTTTTCATTCAAAACAAAGACTAGCAGACAATTAAGATCCTTGTTTATCCCATCAATCATGTCAACAAAACAACAGCCTTGCAGAAAACAAGGCAATCCATCATGAAGCAGAAAGTCATCAATCATATTCCAAGTATGGAAAAAAATATATATGAATGAGTGAGGTTCATTATTTTCAGGTCAAGAGGTCAGGCTCTCAGGTCTTCACATTTCATTACATTTTGTTTTTTATTTGTTCTGCTTATGTATGCATAACAACAGAAAAAATATTCACTGTGCATCAGCCAAATTCACCATGACAGTTTTTCAAACATCATGAGAGTTCAAATGATTGAGTAATGATCGCCAGACTGATACTCCAGAGAATACATATATATTCCCAAATTACTAAAGGCAATCAATGATCTGTCAGACCAAACGCAAATTATACATGTGCATTTCTGATCCAGATATTGATCACCAGTCTTCTCTTCATTATCAGAAATGTACAGGAATACTGTGGCTGGAGTCTGTAGTGAGAGATTCACTGCAGTAATATAAATTTTTAGTCGATATGTTCATAATTCAGCAACTAAAACACACAGTTTTTAGCTCCTCTTTCAAAATTAGAGCACTGACTCATTCGACAAAGGCATTTTGCTCATTTTACATCTCTAATTGGGCAAAATGCCTTTTTCACATGGCTAAATTTAATGCTTCTCATTTTTAGGTGGTACAGTCACGACACCTTGGTCAACTCATCAAGCTATGAATGAGTATTTTTTGAGCAATGCCAGAATGGATGCAGGTCTTGGAAGAGAATGGCCACGAGCTACATTCACAGTGTTATTATGCCATCTGTTGGATTCACAGACAACTGCAACTGGGGGGATTACATCAGGAATCAGCTCTAAGACCCTTCTTGTTTGTAATGGTGATGGACAGGTTAACAGATGAGGTCAGGCAGGAGTCTCCGTGGACTATGATATTCACAGATGACACTGTGATCCATAGTGAGAGTAAGGACCAGGGGGAAGAGTTTCTGGAGAGGTGGAAATGTGCACTGGAGAGAAGACGAATGAAAGTCAATAAGACAGAATAAATGTGTGAATAAGAGGGAGACAGGTGGAAAAGTGAAGCTGCAAGAAGGAGAGGTTTAAATACCTGGGGTCAACCATACAAAGCGACGGACAGTGCAGAAGCAAGTGGGTGAAGTGGGTAGAGACAAGCATCAGATGTGTGATAGAATGATAGTAGAAGGAGTAAAAGGGAAGATGGTAGTGAAATTTGCTACAATGTATGGTTTGGAGATGGTGGCAATTACAAAAAGACAGGAGGCCGAGCTGGAGGTGGCAGAGTTAAAGATACTAAGACTGTCACTGGAAGTGACCAGGATTGACAGGATTAGAAATGAGTATGTCAGAGGGCTGGTCAAGCAATTTGGAGACAAAGTTAGAGCAGCAAGGCTGAGATGGTTTGGACATGTGCAGAGGAGGTATAGTGGCTATACTGGACAAATGTTGTTGAATATGGAGCTGCCAGGCAGGAGGAAAAAAGGAAAAACACAGAGAAGATTCATTGATGTAGTAAAGGAGGACATGCAGAGGGTTGGTGTGACAGAGACGGATGCTAGGGATAGGGTGAGATGGATGCCGATGATCAACTGCGGTAAACCCTGAAGAAAGCAGCCAAAAGAAGAAGAAGGAAAAGGTGAAATCTGCTGGATTATTATTTGAGCTGCTGTGACAAAGGAATTGCCTAATTATGGAATAATTAAAGTATTTATTATCTTAATAGTGGGATGAGGGGTCCCAGTGTCTTGTACAACTACTGCTATTTTTGTTGCAGTTTTTCACTATATTATTTTAGCTTTTGGTTAATAATTTATAGATTTTTTTTTTTAGTCTTCAAAGAAATATCAGAGAAAATATGCTTTTATTTAACGGATCAATGATCATGACCGTACGGGGCACTGACTATATATATATATATATATATATATATATATATATATATATATATATATATATATATATATATAGTTTTGTTTCGTTTGCCACCCCCGGGGTAAATATCGCGTCAGTGGGCAGGGCTGACCCGATGGAGGGCGGGGCATTTAGAGAGGTCAGAGTTGAACGCGTTTTGTCTTTTGTGCGAAGCAGAAGAGGAGAGTGGAGTCCAATCGAACAGTGGCGTCGCTTCCCTCTTCCCCAGATCCTTTTAAAACTCCCTCCCGAACCTCTCCCCTTCTACCCTTGCCACCCTACCCACCCCCTGAACACACTTCCAGGGACGGTTCCGGTAAGTCGTCAGCGTTTTGTATATGTGTGTGTGTTTTTTCCCCTCAGAGTGAAGGACAGGGATAACTCAGTGGCATTCGTAGGCCGCGGGATCCGACTAGTTCCTGAATGCTAACGCTAGCGTGCTGGATGGAAAATTACCGATCTGTATTTAGCTTGATGGTGGACCAGCAGTTAGTTTCGAGATGCTATATTTTAAAGATTGGATGGTTACACTTTTGTGCAGGCATTTTATACATGTAGTAAAAAGCTTGGATTTTTTGGGAATACATATTTTGGTGTTGCTAACTTCCCCTTATCTTGCTTGCGTGACTAGCTGTGATGCTTCCTGCAAACAGGGTTTGATGTCATAACGTCATGCTGTTCGCTTTCTCTTGCTAGCTTGGATGGAAAGTTGATATATGAGCTACAGAGATTTTTAGGCCAGTGTTTGAGGGAGCTTCCGTTTAGGCCAAAAGCTGAAGGGATGTCGCCACAGCTGTAGAATGTCAGGAAATAGACATCGACCGCAGAGAGACAGTGGGTCATTGTGCTGTGTGAATGAGTGGACTCGGGCCAGTCTAATGTCAATTACCGAACAGAAACGTCTCTTTCTTTCGACGTGGCTGGAAAACTGCGTTAAAGTCCACACGATGTGGACTGCCAGCATCACTTCACTGATTTGTATTGACAGCAGATGGCCTCACACTTTCCACTAACTACACTTGTCTCTGACTGTTTTATTTTCCACTCCGTTGCAGACGTTCAGCCAGTGACCAAAGACTCACTTTGCTGGCCAGTGTAGTGTGTGTGTGTGTGTTGGACTCATCTGCAGCAATGGACTCCAGTCTGGTTGAAGGAGGACTTAATGTCACCTTAACCATCAGGCTACTCATGCATGGGAAGGTGAGTGTGACTGCATGCAACTGTGGATGGACTTTGATAAGATATGAAAAGCTGTATCGATTCCCTCATTGACTGTGGATCAATTTTCTAAGTGTTGGAAAAAGTAGGCTCGCACAGATTTTCAGAATTAATGAAATCGTTCTATCCAGAGTGTCAAAAGGGTAGGAAAAGATTAATTATGACTTACATCGTTGTGACTTGCAAAAGCCACAACATTCCAGTTCTGATAAAAGGTTAGATGAGTCAGATTCTGATAGATTGGATAAAGATCTTAAAGTCTGCATTCACTTCTCAAATTAATCTGGCTGTAGTGAAAAATAAAGAAATAAAACAAACAAAAAGTATTTTTAACACCTTTTTTCCCTCTTCTGTAGGAGGTTGGAAGCATCATTGGCAAGGTAAGTTGGTTTTACTGCCAGAACGATACTATCTGCAGCAGGTCTCCTGGTGTGTTCTGTAAATATTGTCTTTTTCTTTATCTACAGAAGGGCGAGTCGGTTAAAAAGATGAGAGAGGAGGTAAGTCTTTTTTTCTTTTTCTTTCCTTCTACCCCTAAACAATCTAGAAGGAGCGTGTTAACATTTCTGTGATGTTCTGTGACTCATGTGTCCATATGATAACAAATGAGCTTTATTTTTTTTCCTTTGTCTTCGCAGAGTGGTGCGCGAATCAACATCTCAGAGGGGAACTGCCCAGAGAGGATCATAACCCTGGCAGGACCCACCACCTCCATCTTTAAAGCCTTCTCCATGATCATAGAGAAACTGGAGGAGGTTAGAGATACTCGCTGCATCTCACATGAAACACGCAGCAGCGATACAGCTCCCACTTTCAAAATCATTTTGTTGTATCCTCTTCCCCTGCAGGACATCAGCACTTCGATGACTAATAGTACGGCCACCAGCAAACCACCAGTCACCATGCGCCTCGTTGTACCCGCCAGCCAGTGTGGCTCACTCATTGGCAAAGGTGGCTGCAAGATCAAAGAAATCAGAGAGGTTTGTCTGTTGTATTTTAATATTTTTGTACAAATTCCAGATTTTTATTTTTTTTTTTATCCTGATGTCTCGTGACTTTTGTCTTTCCTGTAGTCCGCAGGAGCTCAGGTACAAGTAGCAGGGGACATGTTACCCAACTCAACAGAGCGTGCCATCACCGTTGCAGGGACCCCTCAGTCCATTATTGAGTGTGTCAAGCAGATCTGCATTGTCATGCTTGAGGTACAAAAATTGTTTAATGTTGTTCTGATTTTCACTGTTTGGAAAATGTGCTTTAGCCACTGATACTTTCCTTAGTTTAATTTTTGTTATTGATAGTTAAAAGTGAATATTTGTTTTCCCAGTCTCCACCAAAAGGAGTGACCATCCCATACAGACCCAAACCCTCAGGCTCTCCTGTTATCTTTGCAGGTGGTCAGGTAAGTAGTAAAAGCACCCCCCCCCCTCCCAACAATGTTTAGTTATACACATGCCCCTGTTCTGGTAGCTGCATTGTAGCTTGCCAGGCATTGCTCCTTGCAGCAAGGACAGAGGACTGATGGCTATTAGAGTACACTGTGTGTCACACTGCCACACCCTCCTAAGTGCTGTTCTCTATTTGCAGGCTTACGCTGTCCAAGGGCAGCACGCCATTCCACAGCCTGATGTAAGTGAAGGGCCCTCTGTAAGTGATCCAATATATTTGCAACTTCGGTCCGGGGAAGCCATGCCACCTTCTTATTTCATCCCTCTGACTATTTTTTTCTTTTTTTCTTTTCTTTTTCCTATCCCCACCCCCAGCCACCACTGCTTGATACACACATCCATTTAACAATCCCACAGATTGTAGATTCAGATTCTAGCATAAATATCTTAAAGAAAAGTCATGGAACCCATGTTTCATTTCATGATTTCCATTCATTATCACAAAAACCACTTGCACAAGGGAAAACAACATTTCAGTCTTGAAGATTATTTTCAGTTTTTCCCTAATACATCTGTCTCTCTGCTCTGCATGTCCTTCCCTTTTTTTGTTTCAACAGCTCACCAAACTTCACCAGCTGGCCATGCAGCAGAGCCCCTTCCCCCTTGCACACGGCAACCAGGGCTTCCAGGGTAGGTGGACATGCTGCAAGATGGAATTTGATTACTGTATATTTCTATTAACCAGCCTAATTAATTCTGTCATGTTCTTTCAGCTGGGATGGATGCTCTCTGCACAAACTGGCTCTCATGAGCTGACCATTCCGAACGATGTAAGTCATAATTAATGTTTTTATGTTTTGTTTTGTTTTTTCTTACCAGAGAAACTTGCTGCCTTTATTAAGTAGCCCATTTCATTTCTATTTGCTTTTTTTCCCTTTGGCATTGATTGATATTGATATGGTCTTGCGCATTCTTTTTCTTCCCCAGCTCATTGGGTGCATCATCGGCCGTCAGGGTGCAAAGATCAATGAGATCCGTCAGATGTCAGGAGCTCAGATCAAGATTGCCAACCCTGTGGAGGGCTCAACTGACAGACAGGTCACCATTACTGGCTCCCACGCTAGTATCAGCCTGGCTGAGTACCTGATCAATGCCCGGTAAGAAAGACGCCAAAGACTAGTGCAACACACATCCATTGCAAGGCAGCAAGAAGATGGCAAGCTCTTGATGTCTACTGAATATTATTTATTTTAATTCTGACATGCAGTTGGCCAGCTTTGATCTGAATTTAGGGAGGTTGAGTTTTCCTAGCATTTGTCCACTCAACCAGCTTGTTTCAGTCAGAGGCAATGGATTCCTCACATCAGAGGAAATGCAAGGAGTGCTTATTTAATTAGGTTACCAAAGATTTATTAGAATTGGACTATTGGCAGTTTTTAACAGTCACTTTATTACCAGTGCTCTTGTAGTAATTGCATCACCACTCCTCCAGCTGTGACTCTGCCCCACTAGACTGTAGGGCTGAAAAAAATTGGCCGTAAAACCTACACAGGTTTGTACCAACAGCTGTTTGCGTGCATTATGTGCACAAACAAATATGAAAGATAAAGATACTTATGTAGGTTCATTTATTTCAGCTTAAACGTCTTTTTAAAAAGACACAATCTGTAGCAGAGTTGTGTTGATGACTCTTGTCATCACTACCACACAGTTATCATTGAATATTGATTCACTTCAGCCTGACCAACATTTTATTTGCAGCCAGGGTGGCTCCTGTTTGTTGTGCTTTCAGGGTTTTTCTGCCAGTGTATTTAAAAACCCTGCCAGGCCCAAGCATGAGTAACACTGTCATTTTAGGATTTTAACTAATAAAGTTGAAATAGTAGCAGTAGCCTACTGTTGACAGTAGCTATTTTCACAAATCAGTGAGCTGAGAGAGTAAATAAAGCTATCGGTGAGCTTTAAGTAAAATTACAACTTAACACAGTTTACCTTTAGTTTTCAGCTCATAACTATTCCATTTAGGCTTACTAATCACAGCAAACTAAATCATTTTTTGCTTGCTGTCTCTCCTCACACCAGCATCAGTGTATCTGAACCCTAAACCTGCTGTACAGTTGCAGGGTGATTTAGAACCATTTAACTTCGGGCGATCGCCACTGAAGTGCTGGTTTCCTGCCCTTACAAGCCACAAACAGCTGGTTAAGATGTAGCGTATCACCGCCGAGTCAGCTGATCAAAGTAATTTTGATCAGCTGGCTTTTTACCATAACTCTGCAACTGTTTGTCCTATCGGAAAAATTCAAACGGTTCCTGAGAGCCCAGAAATTGCACTTTACATCATATAGGAGTATTATGGTATATGTTGCCAGATGTCCACGAACGATGGGACTTTTGGAGTACGTTGTGCCACGGACAGGGTGCATTTGGGGTTAAAGTGGGAAGTGGGGTCATGCAGTTAATTATCAGTTCATTTGCCCCATCAGTCCCATTCAGTCTAGATATTTGTTGCAGGAGGCCCTTTGCTAGTTGAGGGTATTCTGCGGAGAGAGAGAGAGAGAAAAAAAATCTTGTCCCCCAGCACCCCGACCGCACATTGAACATGTGTAAATCAGTAGCAGAAATCTTCCATCTTCACACGCCAGTTGTTCGCATGTCAAACGAGACTTTTATTGGTTTTCCACTTCAAATACAGCAACCTGTGAAGCCACACATGTATTACTGATAGTATTTTTAAACAAACATTAGTGTTGAAGTTTTTCTGTTTTCTGCTCAGGCTGTCTTCTGAAGCTACTGGACTCGCAGCCAACTGACAAGGAGAATCTTCATCAGCACCTAACGTAACCCCTCCCCCTACTTTTTACCAAGAGGTCCCTTATTGAACTTAATGCAAAAACCAAGTACTATAGACTCACTGTTTTCTCCTCTGCTTTGGTTAGACACCTACTCAGTTGTAATTACACCATTATCATGATATTGGTATTTTATTTATTTATTATGTTTTTAAATTCCCTTTGCATATAGTTTTTAAAGACTCCTGTTGTATTTTTTCCTCTTATTTTGCTGTATATCTGTATGATCTTCTTGATATACTGTAGGTAAAATTTTAGAAAAATCTGAAAAGGCATAAATGATGTTTTTCTTATGTCAGATTTTTCTTAGAAAATGTAAAAATGAAGAAAAAAAAGACACAATAACATCATAGATGGACTGTTCTTTCCCTTCCTTTTTAAATATCTATTTATTTTTATTTAATACACAGCTCTTCAAATGAGTAGAATTCATTGGTATTTGCCATCTTCTGTTTGAAGCTGTACTTCCTGACTGAGGCATTGTGGGTTTAACGGGTTTCACTGGGTGTAAGTGATCTCCAGCTGAAGGTGTATGCAGGGAAAACCTTTTCGTCAGAAGGTAATTTTACCGCTTGTCTGGTGCAGGTTCAGAGGAGAATTTTAAGCTACATCATGGCTCACCTCTAATTTGCTGAGTAATTATTTTGTGTCATTCCTGTATTTCCATCCATTTTATTTCTTGACCAGAGGCCTGTACTACGAAGCAGGATATGTGGTTAGTGAGGTAATCTCGGGTTTTGAAGGTTACACGGTGGTTCTGTTCTTCTTGGGGCACATTGCAATGATAACTTAGACTGCACACATGCTTAAGATAACAGATTGGCATGTATAAAAACATCAACTGGCCAATCAGTTTTGAGTAATCTGCTGGTTGTAGAAGATCATGTTGGGCGGACTGTTGCATCTTGGGAGGGAAAGGGGTGTTCAGAGAGGTTCTAACCTCATTAGCTTTCTCTGACGACTACAGTGTACCTATCAGTTTGAAATATGTTTTCTATTTGTGCTTTACATTCTTCCAAGGCTCTTTTTAATACCGCTGGGTTTGCAGCTAAAAGAAAAATGCTAAACTTGTCTCACTCGCCATAAGATTACTTTTGAGGAACATGTACATTTATTGGAATACCCATTTGTAATGATGGATCTACTCGTGCCTTAATGATAGGGCAGTGATATTGATGAGCCTATCCTACTCATTCACATTAGTGTAAAGCTTTTACTGCCCCCCCCCCCCGGCTTTGGCTGCAGAAACGCAGTTGAATTTGTAAATTCTTCATATTTGTTTGGGATTATTGTTGCATGAAATTTTGTGGCTCATTGCTATATTCAGAAAAGGTTTGGTTGACATACTGAGTTAACCGCTTTCACCACTTGGCATGATTTCAGTTGAAGCCAGACAATAAGAAGATATGCTTGGTATGTTGACCCTGCTTCGTAGTGCAGGCCCCAGGATTTTGAGCATTGTCGTGTATTGGATTCTAATAAGGGTGGGTGGGCTTTGGTTATGAGGAGTGGGCTTAAATGAGAGGAAAATATTCTTTTTCTCTTAAATTACTAAGACCATGGTGGCAATGATGATAACATTGAAATGTTTGTTTTAAATAGAGAAATATTTTTTTTTAACTGCAGGGAGGGGGAATGCTGCAAGGGGCAAAACTACAAGACATATTGGTCTTTAAGTATATTATGCTGAGGTATTAAATTATGATTAATTAGAAGGAGAATTATAGAATTAACACTAGTTTCCTGCTATCTTTTTTGCCTGGGTCAGATTTTATTTTTTATTATTCTTTGCAGGATGAAGAAACTCACGTTTTTTGTGCACGTTTTCAAACTATTGTAGAACTGGGTGCAATTAAATTGTTGAAGAAATGAAATGCAGAAATAAAAGATGTGAAATGCTTAAACACTGCTTGGTCGTTTTTTGTTTTTTTTTTTAATTTTTTTGGTACTGTCTTATCAGTTGGGACTTCTATAGTTGGGTTGAAAAGTTTTTGGACAATAACTTAATAACTGCCAAGTCATTTTGATGTTTTTTTTTTCTGTATTATTGTAGGGTCTTTACCTTATAATAAAAAGTGCCTTGAGGTGACTGTGATTTAGCGCTATATAAATAGAACTGAATCTATTTTAGCAGTCTCATGTAGTCCTTCAGGCCTTGTGGTTTTGCTGTGCTGGCCATTCCTCCATTTTTAAGAATAGAGTAAATTTTTAATTTGACAACTCCTAAAGTTTCTGTTGTCTCTGATAGGTTCATTTTGTTTTTTCAGCCTATTGATGGTCATTGTCACTTGCGCTGACATCTCTTTGAACCTCATTGGTATCTTTTCATTGGAATGCTCAAAATTACCACTTGGAACCCACACCAGATATTTTATTGGTTTAATTTGCCATGACATAATTCTAAAGAAGTCTCACCTGGCCCTGTAAGTCAATTGGCCAGTTACCTTTGAGCCTCTGAAAATGGAAGACTGGGAATAAAAATGGCTACGCAGATAATTCCTAAGCAGTTAATGCAATATTTTTGGTAAACCCCTTGAGTCTGCACTTCAATCACATCTTGATAGTTTGATTTAAAATCCATTACTGTGGGGTACAGAGGCAAAACTACTTTGTTCAAAAACTTATGGACCTAACTGTAGATGTTAATGAGCAAGTATATCAGGAATTAACACTGGCTCAGTTTGGACATGTTCAAAGTGATTGAAAGTGGTCATTTATTTCTTGTTGAGCTGTGATGCAGCCACAGCACTGACTGTAGCTTTGACATGCCTGGTCTTTTTAAAAACAAACATCACACCTTTTCTTTTTTTTGTAACCAATACATTATTTATTGTTGCTCATAATATTTTGCTTTCAATATAATTCCTATGTTACAGGTACAATGTGCAATGCTGTATAAAAACAAAACATTTCTATTCAAACCCAAAGGATACTTACTGTTCTACTAGTAACCATCACAGAGAAGTGCTCTATCTTTATCTAGGTACTTCTGCAGTAATCTTAAAGGGTAAAAGGAACAGATGAGGTTTTTATGAAGCCTGCCAACATCCTGAACAACCAGAGGCCTTTTGGTTCATTATTGAATGGTACTCCACTGATTTTACAAATCAGTGTCCATTTAGGTTTAGAGGATAAGCTTTGCCACTTTTCAGTTTTCTACTGCATTCATATAAAATGGGAAAATAAGTAATAAATCATATTGCTTTTTTCTTGTAACAAGTTAAAAATGCACTATATCCTGGGTTTGAGTTAGGTAGGGGCGGGGGGGGGGGGCTCCCTTTTAAGGAAGTAAAATCACATACACTACCAGTGTGTCCAAACTTTTGGCTGGTACTGTATATGGAAGGGTCACTTCCATATACAATGGAAGTGACCCTTGTGTTTAAAATAACAATCATTATTTTAAACACAAATATTGCATTTTTGTTATAATAAGTATTATTTATGTATTTTCATTTATATCTATGCGTAATATAAACTCTTGTGCACCAAATCCCCATGGAGTGCAATACAATGTTGTGCAAACTATGCCTGATAAAGAATACAAAACGAACATGAATCAGTTTGGAAGATGTTACTATATGCACCAACAAAATTGTATGTAATGGATCATTTTTTTTAAAACTTATTATTTTTTTAAGTGGGCTGCTGTGTGCATCAGTGTTTTGGACCACCTAATGAATAGTGAGGTCTCAGAAAGTGCACACACTGGGCTATTTAATTATTTTGTGATCTAACATTAGTTACTTTGGACAGACTCAAAAAGCTGAGATTTTAACTTCTTTTGAACACTGCAAATATCAATATTTTTATTAAATATACAGGTACTATTATTGTATTTGCCCACTGGTTTGATGTGCTAATGTCAGTCCTTTATGATTCTTCATAATGAATGATAGCCATTCATCATTATCAATGCTAGCCACCAGTAAGAAACTTAGGAGGAGAAAATAAGACTTCAAGTACTTATTATTAAAGTAATAATGCTTATATAAAGGCTTAAACCAAGTGAATAAATTATTCCTTTTTGTAAGGGTATTTTTTCTTTAGTCCTTTTTGATTTCCACAGATATGGTCATGTATTACAGATGATTGTCTTGCAATGTATCAAGTATTGCAGAATCCATGTATCACAATAAAACTGTTATCATGATAGTATCGTATCATGGGTTACTCTGCCATTCCCATCCCTGGTGATTAACCATGTAGACACACCAGTTATGACTCAACATTAGGTCAAAGGTTGGGAGGTTTTTCTATGCTTGCCTGCACATAGTTAAGATTCATTCAATATAACCTGAATGTAGAATCCTGCACTTAAAAAGGATGGTTTTAGTCAGTATTAGGTGTTACAAAGTTGAACCAAAGTTCTTGTAGTTGTTCTAGCTCTGGTTCAACTGGGCATGTCATGTAGTGGTTGCAGTGGTAGGTGGATGGAGTAGGGGGCTCATGCTCCTAAATTGTTGCAGAAGGCCAGGAATTCATTCCAGGGTATTAGCTGCTAATACAGCTAACAAGAACACCCAGCTCTCTCAGCAACTGTCACATTGCCAGGGGTGGAATATAAGTGCCAGCCTTTAACAATTGAGAAGTAGAAATAGAAAATGAGGAATCCCTGCTTCTGTGTCTGTTCTAATTACATTTTAAATCTAGTCTGGCTGTGTTCATTGCACAACTGTTTGGTATTAAAACAGTGGATTTCTTCTGCGCTCTGTGGCTGAAATTGTTAAGAGCAACAACATTTTAAAAGCCACAGTCAGTAATTCCGTACACTGGGACAGCAAGCAACTGGGTTGCCAGATTATTAGGCCCATCATGCTAAACAACATGCAACAGTCCTGCAATAAATGCGACCTTACTTGAGGTTAGAATGTTGAGTTAGTGTTAAAACTGTTTTAGTCAGGTTCTGATTCAACTGTTTGTATCAGTTTGTGGTGACGGTACCTCCAAAATGCTTCTGTATAATTTTATACATCTTGGATATATCAACTTGAGTTTTCTAAATGATAAGAACACCTTTCTGCCTAATTAAATAAAGTTTACCATCACCACTAATGAATTACATTCTCCACAATGATATTCAACTGGAATCCACAACTTTTTAAAATAGTTTCAACAAAAATGACACAAAGTATTTGCATTAGTTTTAGCTTGATGTACTCAATAAGCTGGTTAAATGCGTGTACACACAATAGCAGAGGTGCATTTCGAGTGAACCAAAAGACCTCCCATCCTATCAAAAAATTTTTATAAACTCTATAAAAACCTCAAGTGCGTCATATGTGTATTTGAAACTCAGTAGTAAGAGGGCTTAAAAAAAATAAAATTTTAGCTACTGAGAACCCAAATTATGCATTATGGTAAGTGTGAGATTTTCATTCCATTTTTCTCTTTTTTTCTTTAGTGATGACATTTATTAACAAAAAGAAAAAAAAACTCAATTAATACTTTCAGGATTAAAAAAGTGTAAACTTTCACAAAATATAAAACGGACACATTCGAACCATAAATTATAAACATGTAGTCATGCATTTGTTCACAGGGCTGCATACTGTTAAGTCTTACACTTTTATCTTACAAATAAAATAAAGTTAGATATTTCTCATGTGGTATGCCATGGATATTTACATTTATTAATCATTAGTATTTGATGCATTAGTGTGTGGAGTATCATGGCTGATGCTCCCAGAGTGAAGGTTAGTGTTTAAAGGACTAAGAGTGTGGTATCTTCTTGTGCGTGCGTGTGCATCTGTGGAAGGGTTTTTGCAAACTGGAATTATCCTGCCTAAAACAAAAATCAAACCCTACTGAACGGAAATGACATTTATCTGATGTCACAAGCTGCCAAAATATCTGATGTCAGGTTATGACAAATGTCCTATGTCATCTGGTGCAGGTTTGCCAGCCAACAAACTTATGAGACACCATAAGTCAACTTGTCATAGTCTGAGTGGTGTAGTAAGTGTGATCCCTCATGACAACAGTAATGTACTGCACTGACAGACTGGTGTACGCCTGTGATGGTTGCTCACTGTAGAGTAGCTGGATCTTTCCTAGTGTCCAATGATCTATGGAGGTCCCGTATGGGGAGCCTGTGGAGACCCCTGATAGGGTTGAGATGGCGGCGCCCATGCTCCAGCACTAGGAGGACGGCTGAGCTCGCCACTACCTGACTGATCCAGCTCAGCGCTGTCGCAGTCAGAATCATCACACAAGGCTCGACTCTAAAAAGAGAGCAGAAAGAAGAAAATGATGTCATACATGACCGGCAGCAGACATGGGCCTAAACCCAATTCCAGCATCTACCCTCCAAAAAGAGAGGTGTGAAATAAAGGGTGGGAACTGGGATAATGCAGTGTAATTTTAGCAGTGGTGGGAGACCCTGTAGTTTTTTTTTTGTTTTGTTTTTTAACTTTATCATTGCGAAGAAAATGTCACTTGCACATTTCACGGCAATAGAATAATGATGCCATCAGTGACAAGATTGGCTACCTCACTTTTGTCTGCCTGTGGGTAAGAAATTTCCGTGGAAAATGAAGGCTTGGTTGAAGAATAAAAGGAAAAAGAAGATGGCAATTTTACCCCAGTATTTGAAATGTTGGAACAACCTGCACAAGCACAAAAATATCTACCAGATAAACAAACAGAGGCAAACAGGGCCAAGAAGAATGAACTGAAAGTAAAACAAGAGAAAATCTTCCACTTTCACTTGATCGACAGCGCAGAGACTTCAAAGGGTTCATAGTGAGTTCTAGTTATTCCCACTAATGCAAGCAGGTGTTTTAAAATACATCCAATTGTCTCAGTGAGAAAGGCTGGGTTTTTTTAAAAAATTGCAACATTAAATAAAATCATTGGTGGTCAAAAGTAAAAATAACCTAATTACAAGTGCAGAGTCAGTGTTATCAAGTACTTCAGGTATCAAGTAGTAATTCTGCAGCAAAATTTTGTTGTAGCAGGTTAAAGAAGATACAATCTGACAGTTTTGTTCATTTGCATTCAACATGAGGGTCAGGCTCCATCCTAAGGGTCACCAGATTAAACTGAAGGTTCATAAAGTAATTAAAGGGAATCTATAATGCTCATTCCTGGCTCTTGTCTCTACTAGAGTAGCTTTGCATGACTCAAAGTTCAGACATTCCCTCACCTTCAGTCAAACATTTTTTTGACAGTCTGTATCTTGCAAAAAAATCTTGCTAAAAGTCAAATATATTAGGGAAGTATAACATGAAATAAAATAAAATGAAAATAGTCACGTAACTCAATATTATACTTAAGTACTTGTTTTGACCACTAGCTACATTATTCTGAGGGGATGACACAAGCTGACACATGCAATCCTCTGCATACTTTCTTTACCTCATTAGGATTCTGCCCGGCATCCAGCTGAGCTTTGCTCTGGCCCAGAGCGCCGTCTCTCTCAGACAGGCCATCAGAAGCCTGGGCAGGATCCGTGTTGTCCGCGGGGATCTCCGACCCCTGAGAGAGGAGGTCGTCACTGCGGTCATCCAACCTGTCATCGGTGTTAGTGCTGACGACATCGGGGGTACCGCTGTGAGAGTGGTCAGTTGTGTGGCCCTCCTCACCGTCCGATACAGACAGATTTTCTGAACTGAATGTTGACACCGACTGGCACTTGGTAATGCTGGTCGGGCGCCTGGAGAGATTAATAAGAAAGAACAAAACTAGATATAAGAATCGCTGAATCTGGTCATGGTAAAGAATGATGTAAATTTGCTCTCTGAATAAATCGGCAACTTGTCAAAGAGGGAAGATGGCTTGAAGGAATTTTAAAGTAATGAAGGACAGTTACTCACCGTCTCCGTGGTAACTCAACCTCACTGTCAACTTCACCCTCCTCCTCTTCTGATGACACTCCACGCCTCTGTAGGCAGAAACATGAAAAATGCACAAGTGAAAATAATCACAAGAGGGATAGTGAGGAATATGAAGAGGTATCCTGCACTGTACCTGTTTGCGTGTGATAGCTGCCCTGTACAGAATGGCTGAAGGTGTGAGGTGCTGACTCCCAATTCCACCTGATGCTCCCCGCGGCAGCCTCACAGCACCTGCACCCTCCTCTTTATCTTCCCCATCATGAGGAAGACGTGGAGATCCCAGAGATCCTCGTCCTGCTGCCGCACCCCTCCCACACGGTGAGTCCTGGGCTGCTGGAGAACGGGAACGATGCAGCATTCCTCGCTGGGAGTGTCACTGCGTGGGGGGGTTTCTGTGAGATCATCCAGACCGGCTGCCCCTCCCTCCGACCCCCCTAAACCAGCAGAAGCACTAAGGCTCCCCTCTCTCCAGCCCACCCACAGAGGGGTCCCCCTTTCCCTGGCTGTCTGCCTCTAGCGTGGTGCAGATGAGGTCAGGACTGGAGGAGGATAGCTGCCTCTGCTGTTGCTCGTGACTGAGACCCCGCAGGGCTGCAGAAGGCTCCAGGAGCTGCTTGGAGGTGTTAGTCCTGTTCAGAACTGTTAGCTTGGGCAGTTGTGTCCCTGTTCGGGGAGGATCGATTGGCTTTGAGTCCAGCCAGGTCCCCACTGCTGCCCTTTACCGGCCTTGGGAATGGCAGAGTCTGCCTCCGAGACCGGCTGGGAGAAGTGGAGCTCCTGTTAGGGCAGGCTGGAATAGTGACTTGCATTACGGAAGAGTCCATTTTGGGAATGATTACCTCAGACTTAAGAATGTCTGGCCTGAAAGAGTGGGAAGGATTAGTCAACAACTACAATGCACAAGCCTGATGAATATTCACTCATTCGTTCCAGTTTCAGCCAATAAAATGAATTCTCACACCTCTTTCCCGAGGGAAGTTTTTGTGGGACATTTCTCTTCTTGATGAGCTTGTCCATGGAGTTTGAGGAGCTGCTCTGTCTGGAGCTATGGTGCTTGAACAAACCTGGATACTTCTTATCCAAAGACTGTTCTCTCCTGGAAAGAAAATGCCACTGAAGTGTAAATGCACCAAGGCCTATTAATTTGTAAAGAGTGCTTGCATCTCATGAACATACACCCTGTTTTCATGGATTTATTTGTACCTCTGCAGCTCTTTCTCTTTCAGCTCCAGCTGCAGCATGACAGCGCTGAGCTCCATGTAAAGGTTGTTAGCCCTCTCTAGTTTTCTTTCATAATGCTCACGAATGTCCAAAGCATGCCTGAGAAGAAAAGAAGCTGCTGATGTCATTGTGCATCCGCATGAGAGAATCTAAATCCTCTACAATGGACGTGCACGGAAGGTACTTATTTCATCCACAGGGGCAGACTAAGGAGTGACAGCAAGAAATAGGACAGAGGAAAAGTGGCTTCATGCCATGTCAGCTAACATAGTAAGATTACCAGTCTCTGTTGCCTGCTAATAATGTAAAACCTTGAGTTTGCATGAAACAATATTACCAATAAAAAGCAAACCTGAGCTCCTCTCTCCGTCGGTTGATCAGTTCCTCATCGAGTCGGTGGAGACAAGTGCCATCAGATTTAATCTTCTCAAAGTGCTGCTTCACCTCTTCCCTCCATTCAGCCTGATGAAAGCACATTTCTGTTAACCAGCTCTGTCTAGTCAGAGGTGACTTCAAAAATCAGCTCTCTTTTGTATAGTTAATGTCTGATTACTTTGCAAACACACGTATTTGTGTCCATTTGTGTACATCTGCACAGACGGGTGACAAAGGAAAAATCTGAACCTTTGATGCCTACAGTGAAGGGATCTGGTGGCTGTGTTATGCTATAGGAAGACAGTTTGGTGGTATAGTGAAACATTTATATCCTGACAGAAGTGGTCTCTTCCAGCATAACAATGCCCCTCATCCACAGGGAATGAAGGGTGACTAAATGGTTTGATGAGTATAAAAATGTTACATAAAGTCAGTGTGGAAGACAGTCCTCTCCACCACATTGCCAAAATGCCAAATAAAGAAATATCTATGGAAGAATGGTGTTCTATCAGTCTAATACAGTTCAAGTGACTTGGAGACAGACACTCTGCTTTTCCAAGGATTAAAACTTTCCTTTTTGATAATGCTTATAGTTAAGACTGGATCAGGTGACCCTGAACCTTTCCCTTAGTTAACACCGCCAGGCTGCTGGGGACTTGATGCACTGAGCATTTCTTCTCATTTCATTCTCTTTCTTTCATCCTGATGTATTTATAGTCTATTACTGCATGTTATCAACCTTTGTCTACTTTTTCCCATAGTTTGTGTTTCATCTTTGGTCTCTGTGTGCTCTCCATTTTTCTGATCTCTTTCCCTTCACCCTACAAACCAGCCATCGTAGACGGCTGTCCCTCCCAGTGCCATGAAAATATATTTGCCAATCTCTTTGTTTTTTTGCACATTTGTCACACTTAAATGTTTCAGATCATCAAATAAATTTTAATGCTATCCAAACCTACATGGCTGTGTAAAAAAGTATTTGCCCCCAATTTCAATTTTACCAGCCACACCCAGGCCTGATTACTATCAGACCTGTTGACTCAAGAAAACACTTAAATAGAACCTTCCTGACAAAGTGAAGTAGGCGAAAAGACCTGAAAAACCAACAAATCATGCCACAATGTAATGAAACTCAAGAACACATATGAAACAGATGCATTGACATCTGTCAGTCTGGAAAGGATTACAAAGCCATTTCTAAGGTTTTGGGACTCCAGCGAACCACGGAGAGAGCCATTATCCACAAATGGAGAAAACTTGGAAAAGTGGTGAACCTTCCCAGCAGTGGCTGGCCTACCAAAGTCACTCCAAGAGCATATCAATGACTCATCCAGAAGGTCACAAAAGAACCCAGAAAAACATCTAAAGAACTCACTTGCCTCAGTTAAGGTCAGAGTTCATGATTCAACAATAAGAAAAAGACTTGGTATCCATGGGAGATTTCCAAGGCAAACACCACTGCTGACCAAAAAGTACAAGTATTGTCTCACATTTGCCAAAAAACATCTTGATGATTCCCAAGACTTTTAGGAAAATATTCTGTGGACTGGTGAGACAAAAGCTCAGCTTCTTGGAATGTTTGTGTCCTGTCAAATTTGATATAACACTAACACAGCATTTCATTTAAAGAACATCTTACCAACAGTCAAACATGGTGGTAGCAATGTGATCCTGGGGTCACTTTGCTCCTTTAGTACTTGGACGACTTACCGTAATTGATGGAACCATGAATTCTGCTCTCTACCAGAAAATCCTAAAGGAGAATGTCCGACGTTGGACTGGCCTAATCAAAGTCCAGACTGATTGAGACGCTTTGGCATGACCTTAAACGGTCAGAGACCGTTCATGCTGGAAAACCTTCCAATGTGGGTAAATTAAAACAATGCTGAAAAGAAGAGTGGGCCACAATTCCTGCAATCTCAAAGACTCGTTGCCATTTATTGCAAATGCTTGATTGCAGTTCTTGCTGCCAAGGATAGCAGGACCAGTTAATAGGTTTAGGAGGCAATTAGTTTTTCACACAAGTTAGGTTGAGTAGGTTCAGATAGATTTTTTTTCCCTTAATAAATGAAATCATAATTTTAAAAACTGCATTATCTTTGATTAATATTAAAATTTGTTTGATGATCTGAAACACGTAAATGTGACAAATATGCAAATATAAGAAATCAGCAAGGGGGCAAATACTTTTTCACAGGACTGTATGTGTATTCTGAAATGTAATTAACAGGTTTTTTTTAAAGCCCTTCCATTCAATTGAACAATACCTGAGACTTGAAGTACGTTTCTTGAGGAGTCGACAGTACATCAGCTGATGCTATATCCAGATGAAGAAGGATCTGGCGGAAAGAAGGTCTATTTCTGGGCTTACAGTTCCTGCAAATCCAAGATGGGAAAACACAGCTGTGCGCATTTACAATGCACCGTAAAATCAATAAAATCCTTAAACCACAGACTTACAGCTCCCAGTGCAACTACTTTCAACCCTTGCCTTTACTACTCTTTACTGCTCATCTGTCCTCTCCTCCCTGCTGTGCTCATTATTTTCTTTCTCATTCCAACTGCCCATTTCCAGACGTTGCTCACCAGCACTGTCTGAGGAGGATCTTGAAGCCATCTGGGCAGCTCTCCGGAATGGGCAGCTGAAGGCTGTTGTTTCCCACACCCCAGATGATTGCAGATGAGTCGACATCTTTATAAGGGATCTCTCCTGTAAGCATCTCCCAGAGCACGACTCCAAAAGACCTTTAAGAGATGTTAAGCTTTATTTGTCCAGGAAATCTCATTGAGGTCAAAATATCTTTACAAAAAAGAGATTGGAGAGGAAAATTCATGCAGAGAAATCACAACAAGGCAATTCAAATGAGATTCAGTAATCTCTCAACTATTAATTCAGAATACCAGCAAGCTTTCTGCACATTTTCAGTAGTGCAGTATATTTAAAATGATTGCTAAAGTGCCACACTGAATCAAGAAAAAAAACCTTTCATATCCTAGGAAAAATTGTGAATGTTAACCAGACTTACCAAATGTCCACCTTTTCGGACACTGGCTCATTCCGAATAACTTCAGGAGCCATCCAGGCTACAGTGCCAGCAAATGACATCTTGGTGCTCTTGTCACTGAGCTCCTTTGAGGTGCCAAAGTCAGAGATCTTCACCATGTCATCATGTGTGATCAACATGCTGGAAAGATGAGATTATGTAATAAACAATTTGATCCCTAGTGTTGAATGAAACTGTCATTACGCCGGCTGTGCTGCTGAGTCTTACTTGGGGGACTTGAGATCTCTGTGGATGATTTTGTGGAGGTGTAGGTAGTTCATGCCGCCTGCAATGCCCATGGACCAGTCAACCAGGAGGGAAGGTGTGATTTTACGGCCTGCCCTCAGCACCTCATACAGCTGCCCTTGGGCACAATATTCCATCAAGATACAGTAACAAGGAGCCTGGGTGCACACACCCCTGAAAGGGAAGTGCAATCAGAGTTAAATGACTGGGTGACGCACATCCTAGTAAAAAAAATAAAATAAATAAATCTGATGTCGTTTCCTCACTTGAAAGTAATAATGTTGGGGTGCTTGAGTTTGCGGAGATGTTTGATCTCAGTCTCTTTGATATCCCGCACTTTCTTCACAGCCACTTCTTCTCCGTGGAACTTGCCAAGGAAGACGGCCCCCTGTGCACCGCTGCCCACCCACTGTAGGTCAGAGATTTCCTCAAATGGAACCTCCCAAGATTCTAAACCCAGACCAACAAGTCAACAAAATGAACCTCGATGAGCAAACACAAAACTGTAGAAATTTATACACAGTAACGGACATTGCAGCAGATGCTTTCAGTTGTACGACCATAGTAATTACTTAATTTACACCCATCACGCATTGCAAAGCAACCCACTGTCAATATGCACTCTTGTTGGCTTCAACAGACAGGAGTTAGGGGCATTGTAAAGCAAATGGTAGATCCATGCTACACATTACAATGAGCTGGCAGGACACCATTACATCATACAAAGTGCCTGGTGTGGTCAAAAAGTGGGATATTGACAGCATATCCACTAGACCATTGCATCTGTATCCAGAGATAAGGAGAAAATGAGGGAAAACAATGATCCACTTGTAGTCTAATCTGCCTGTCATCTGTCACGCTGACTTTACTTAAATGACTGTGAAAGCACGGTCACTAAAGATGGACGAGCCTGGCAGAATAAAAGAGACAGTCAGATCAATTCTTCATGAGGTCCACTGAAGTGTTGAGATCTCTTGAGAGCTGCAGCAGCAGCAGCAGTGGAGCCAGATGCACATGATGCTCCCACCTGACCAGCTGTGAGATCTCAGTTTAGCTGTGGGTGAACCTGGCTGACAGACCTGAACATACAGTCGTGCTGCCAGCAGGAGAAAGTGGCAGTCAGGGAGCCACGGAAATAATGGAGCTCTGGTTTTGCAAAACACCAAAGTACATTTACTCAAGTGCTGTTCTTAAGTACAGCTTGAGGTACTCATGCTTGAGTATTTCTATTTTCTGCCACTTTACCCTTTTGCTCCACTACATTTCTGGGCTAAATATCTTACTTTTTCCTTCACTACATTTAACTAAAAACAGTCACAGTTACTTTTTAGGACTTACATAAAAACATATGAAAAGGCTATAAAATATAATGCACTGTTTAAGTGTAAGACAGCAATTAGAAACCTGTTTGGCTGAAGTTGGTTCCCTCATCATGTTTCATTTAAATAACTGAGCCCCAGCATAAATTATCCAATATTTCACAAGAAAACAAATTTTAAAAAAGAAGCTAAATTAATAATAATAACAGCTCTGCTGGGAGTTTAAAATCAGGGCATTTGTTTCTTCCACTACTGTCAGGTTGAAGCTTAAGCTATTCACTTTCCGTGGTGAATCTCCATGTTTCCAAACAGCAGAGAACATAGAGGTGGAGCACTATCTACACATACCTTCTTGATTGTGTTTGTGTTCAGTAGAGTAGGCCTTTCCAATCATGGTCCAGACTGGTTTCAGGCAGCCAAACAGTCCCTCCAAAAAACCTCCACTTCCTGATTGTAGGCGAATGTTCTCTGACTGGCTCCGTACAGCGCCAGCCTCCGGACTGTGGCCCGCCTCGGCCCCGCCGCCACACTGGCAGACCTCATGTTCATGTAGTTTTAGCACGCTGTTGTCAAAGTGGGCTGAGGGTCCATCACTGGGAGTGGGGCTGCTGCCGCCGGGTACCCCCTGTCCACTGGTGTCAATGGACAATACGTTACGAAGGACACACTGTGTGGGGGTCAGGTCAGTTTCGGGGGTGCAGGCAGGGGTGTCTCCATCGAGTCTTCGATAGGGGGGTTCTGAGATGGGGGTACTGAAGCCTGACAGGGAGGGGAAGGGGCACGGGGCTCATGGATACAGGTCCCACTCATCAGGGGTTTCCCCAACACAGCAGGTCAGGGTGGATGGAAGGTGGACAGATGAGAAGAAAGCCTGGAGGAGAAGATTCATGATAAGAAGTGAATTAGAATGATTATTAACATTTAGGTTCATTTCAGCACTGGACAGCTCCACATGTAAAACATAAATTGGCATTATGGAGTTGTCCACTTCTGAAATAATGGCTACCTTGGCACTCTGCTTCCATTAAAGCAATGCAAAACACCAAAACAGAGGGAGTCGTGTTGTGAGTTGGGCAGTGAGCCAGTCTCCCAGTCTATCTACAGCCACTCCAGTTCCATAACCAAATTCTGTCTGAATCATGAAGTACAGCCTCGTCTGCGTGTCTGTGAATGGGAAAACCAGCCGGCCCAGTGGAGCCATCACCCAGAGTGGAAACTGGCTTTATGAATGAATCGACCACAGGCAGCTATAGTCCACAGCCATGACTGTCACCTGTGCTTTAACGGTCCCTCTGAGCAGCACAAGTGTCTGACAGGATGCAAGCAAAGCAGCTGGTATATGCTGCCCATCATGTGCCAAGTGAAGAAGATCATCGTGTGCGATGAAGAATATGACGAATTGCATAACCACCTCCGCGTGTGCATGTGTATGTGTGCATGTGTGTGTTAGAGAGCGAGAGAGGGAGCACATGTACCCAATTCATATATCCTACACCAGCTCTGTGTCTTGTACTGCACCACTGCACAAGAAGACCCACGGCGGCTGGGCAAATGAGAGCGTAAAAAACGGGCAATAAACAACCACCAGGCCTGTGCGAAGGAGTAGTGAGCACACACACACACACACACACACACACACACACACACACACACACACACACACACACACACACACACACACACACCACCACACACACACACACACACACACACACACACACACACACGCACGCAGGAAGATCAATCTTTAAATAACCAAGGATGTGATGATGACACTCAGCAGCATCATAGCCGACGTGCATGAATAGCAAGCCCGATGCCTACTATGCTCCATGCCAAGTGAAACTGCCGCAGTACATGTACATTTACTCGGCGCTGGTACCAACGAGAGTATTTCGTAATTTGAGCTTTCTCTTTGCACAAATATAATTTTGTAGCATTCATCGACGATGCTTCGCTTGTTGGCAGCATCACTTCAGTGGTGCAGTGTGAGCGGTATGAACGCTACCCCACCAAGCAACGGATTCCTACCAAAACGTACCTGATTTCTCATTTAATCAGCATTTAACCGGATAGTATGACATTCCCATACCTTTCTGCCTGGTTGATGTCGCGTTGTCAAGTGAAGGGGTGGGCTCGGCTTTCTATTTGCCGGCGATAATGAGCAGATCGTTGTTTTTCATTCGGTCCGTGGTGTCTTTAGTATTTCCAGCGCCGATATCCACGAGTTTCACGTTACTGGGATGTTTCCCAGCGGGTAAATTGTCTTATCAATAACCGGGGACCCATGCAACGTGAGGCGCGCTGGATTTTTTTTTGGGGGAGGGAGCTGTCTCCTTCCCAGTGCTGAATTGACGTCACGGAAATGCAAGTTACAGCGCAAGGGGGCGCTGCCACCTCCTCTCTCGAAAACACATAGACACCAACGGAACTAGGCGCAGTTTTTATCTATCATTTCCGAAATGTGTAATTATACACGCATGCCATTCACGGAGTTCTGTGCTTGAGTTTGAGCCAGAAGGTAGCTGCTGTGTCTTTGAGCAAGACACTGAATCCCCACCGGCTTCAGGAATGCTGGGGTGCCCCTGACCGTGCGCCCTGCCCTCCTTGATCCATTAATAGTTTCTTTATTTAATAAAGTGGACACCTAGATGGGGGAAACAGCTCTATCTGACAAATAAAATGATGCTTGTATTTCAACTATCTCTAGATGTCTTAAACATGTGGCCCGAGGGCCAGAACCTGCCCGCCAAAAGGTGTAATTTGGCTCACTGGATGGCTCTGCAAACTGTTCACATTAATTAATTACTCTAGTGTTTTATTAAATACATTACAGTTAATTTTGTGATGATGCCAACTTTGCACAGGAGTGAAAATGACTGGAAAATTTAAAGTTTTTCTAGCTCAAGACCAGTTGTTTGACTTAAAAAAAGACCTCACAAACTGCATGTGAGAGCTTTGCGCCTTTTTATTGTGATCTATAAACTGCAATGTACATGCATTTGCAGTAGACTCATTAAATGTGGAAAAAAAAAAGATATTTTTAAATGTACTTTGCTTAAAACACATTAGGTTGTTTATGTTTTGTAATTGAATTATACATTAAAATAGAAAAATAATTTAGCAAGAAATAATGCCCTCTGTTGTCTGGTGAGTGGAGAGTGAGGGGTGTCTTTCACTTGGGTATATGGCTTCAGTTTTTGCTTTTTGTCATTTTGTCAGGCTCCATGGCTCAGGTGAACACCTTGAAAATGTAATTCTTTACATTTAAAAAATATTGAAAGATTGTTTGACTTTAGTTCAAATTAAGCTTGACTAAAGTGAGTTTGACATGCCTCATCTAAACAAACTGTACGTGTTTGCCTGTGTCGGGGTGCAATGTTGCCCTTTGTCCTGATGAGGGCAGCACGATTTTTTTCCCAGTTTTTGCGCTGCAGGAAAGACCTGCACTGTTTGTCCCTTTGTGTTGCCGTAGTTCGCACGGCGGGACTGACTTGAAGTAGGGTGTCATAACAAACTAGCACGGTCTTTTACTTTGTTTTTTAAATAACGAATGAACATTGACTGCACTGTACAGCATACATTACAAGGTAAGGATCACCAAATATAAGAGAAGCTCTTGGCAAAGTAGTAAAAGACAACAAAGTAGTTAACTTACTTTATCCGGTAGGGTTAGCTAGCTCCCACGCTCCACAAGCTATAACATGCACTACTTTCGTGTCTGCCTTTATCTGATGGACCAATGTTGTGTTTGAAGGGTCTGGTGAAAGGGTTTCTCCGTGTAGAAGATGTGCTCTCTGGCGCTGTTCCCCCCTCCGCTGCCCTCCGGACAGGCCACCGTGTGCGAGTCCAACAACGAGCTGCTGTCAGGGAGTAGCACTGAAGACCAGCTAAGGCAGGTCCGAGTCAAACCTACAGACCATCAGTCTCCGCTAACACAGACAGTCATGTTTCCAGTGGGGTCACTTTTTAAGAATAGTTTTATATGTTTCATTAGTTTTATTATTATTAATTTATTGTATTTTTGTTTTCAGTACAGTTTAATTTGTGAGTTTTAAGATTGGATTCGCTCCTATTAGTTAGTGGTAAATACTGAAAACAGTAACTTTTTTGTTAGTTTCAGTATTACTGTTAATCTAACTGTTAGATTTTTAGTATTTAGTTTATGAGGGGCTCTATCAGCGACAAGATTTAAGTTCAAGACAGTTGACTCCTTGAGAGGTTTAGTGTTAACATCGCAGTCTTCACTATTCACCAAGTGTTTTCTTGTTTGTTTGTTTTTGCCAAGTACATTTAGTTTAGTTAATTATGGTAAACCTTGGCATTATTGACCCCTAAAGCTGCAAGGAAGTAGATGTAGTGAAGGTGGACAAGTTTAAATATCTGGGGTCAACCAACCAAAACAATGGACAGTGCACAAGAGAGGTGAAGAAAAGAGTGCAAACAGGATGGAGTGAGTGGAGATGACTGTCAGAGGTGAGTTGTGACAGAAGGATAGCAGCAAGAGTGAAAGGGAAGGTTTACAAGATGGCCGTAAGACCTGCTATTATATATGCTTTGGAGACAATGGCACTGACAAAAAGACAGGCTGAGCTGCAGGTGGCAGTTGAAGATTTTCATTGGGAGTGACCAGGATGGAGAGGGTTAAAATGAGTGTATCAGAGGGACAGCACTGGTTGAACAGTTTGGATACAAAATTAGAGGAACAAGGTTGAGATGGTTTGGACAGGTGCAGAGGAGGGATAGTAGATATTTTGGACAAAGGATGTTGATTATCCTGGCCTAACCAGGCAGGAGGAAAAGAGCAAGACCACAGAGGTAGAGGTAGTGAAGGAGGACATGCAGAAAGTTGGTGTGACAGAGCCGGATGCTAGGGATAGGGTGACATGGAGTCAGATGATGCACTATGGTGACCCCTAAAGGGAGCAGCTAGAAGAAGAAGAAGAATGGAAAAAAGAATTATTGCCCCCTGAAATTCAGGGCTGGTACTCCTTGTTTAACATTAGTTCATGCTTGTAGGTGTTTGTGTGTTGCTATTTAGTCTCCCTTTGTGCCCCAGTGGTGTACTATCATCCAGGTTTGCTTTGCATTAGAAAACACTGTAAAGGCAGTGGTTATCAATTTTCTACTTCAGGCTCTGTGCATGCTCACATAAAAAAGAGCATTTGATGCTTCATTTCACTCTTCTTCAAAATGGATAATTTGATTGCTGCCTACTTCAGTTAGAGGCATTAGAGATCTATAAAAAAGAGACATTATATCTGTAAAAAAACAAACAAACAGCAAAAGCAAACACAGGTGCCACAAGTAAGGCAAGAGAGCAATGCTGGCAATAAATATTAAATATTAATCTTATGAATTTATAAGTTAATACATAAGCTTAGCTCTCAGTGCTCCTGTTCAAATAAAGAGCTTCGCTGTATTTTAATTAAATTATAGGCTTCTCAGTGTGTTCAGGTCTGACACAGTCCCATAGTCTAATAAAGGAGATGTATAAAACACTTAAGCTTTTGGACAGATTAAAGTTAAATTAATCTTACTGATTTAGGTTTCTTGGTAATAACTAGCCTGCAAATACATTAATTAATTTAGCAGATTTCTTCTTTTACCAATTGAATACATGCACTGCGGTGCATACAGTTTGTGCTGCTTTACTGGCGAGCCTTGTCCAACAGTATTACTAATGTAAGCTACATTCAAGTTGCATGTATAAAACATATTGCTTCAGCATAGCATGTCGCGTGGAACATGCACTTGAGTAAAGAAAATGTGGCTGTGGCACTTCCTGACAATTTTAAATGGAAACTCTGAACTCGGTCTGCTCCAGTCCATACAGTGTTCAGTATACACTGTATGTACAAAAGTACTGGGACACCTACACATTACACCTGTAGGAACTGCTCAGCCACAGAAACCCATGCCATGAAGTTCCTGGTGCACAGTTTTTCTGCTGATGTTAATGCCAGTTCCATATCTGGAACTCTGCAGATATTGAGGCAGAAAAGCACTGGAGACTTTTAGGCACTATGTGGCCCCTGCTCTGTACCTTCACATAGTCTTGGGCTTTGATTTAAAAGCTTTCACTTCAACAAAGATTTGTAAAGGCAGATTGCAATGGCTGGGTGCTTGAATTTATACAAGTGCCTATGGGACTGAAAATACGTGAATTCAAAGATTAAGATGTGTGTGGCCAAACTGATTTTCATATAGTGTAATTTATCGTAGTTATGTGGCCAAGTTAAAAAAAGAGATGTGATACAACCAATACAAAGTGGCCACTGTTGTCGGTAAATGTCCCCTCATTTGCTCTAATAAGTCAAGAAGGCCAACTGTGTCACTTGTAATTTTTGGTAGTCTTGTTGGCAAATATCCCTAAATATAATCCTGAAAATAATCTTAAGTAAATGCATCTGCGCAATGTTTAATAAAGGTCCATTGTGTTGCATGTATTTTCTGCAGGACTTTAGTCCTCCCAGTCTGTCTTTCCCCCGAGAGTCTCTGAAGCTTCACAGTCGCACAGAAAACAGTAGCAAGGCAGCTTTTCTGGACCACTCCGAAACACTGTGGATGAGGAGTGCAGCAGCATGGTATGTATCATAAACAACACAGAATGAAGGCATACAATGACACATTATATACACTCAGTTGTCACTTGTTTAAGTACACCCGTATTAACCTAATATAATCTCAAACCATAACAGCCCTCGCAGCAGACTTCATGAAGGTTATACTTCTCAGATTTTGTTGAAAGTGTTTTCACAAAGGTGTTGCCTTTGTAGCCTCGCAGAACTGCACAGAAATTTGTTCAGGTTTTGTTTTGTTTTGATTTTAGCCTATAGTCATGGATATCAATGGAATGGGTAAATAATAGACACCACTCAGTATATTGCCAAACAGCTCATTCAAAATGAAAACTTTAGCCTCCAAATATAGCTAGTAGTTGAATCACCACAGCCGCTAAATTTGCCACGCTTTATAGTATGAAACGTACAGTGACACAATAATGACTTAAAGTCTTTTCATTTAACACATGACACAACTTTCAATCAAAAGGGTTTTTGGTGTGATCACTCTTCTCCTCGGGTTACATGAAGTGCTCTCTTTTGATAGCAAGACATTGAACCCCAAATAGTTCTGAAACTGTTATTGCAGGAAACTAGAGCCAGAGCAGCATCCTGACTAAACAAATAATCCAACCTGATGTTTTTTCCAGGCTTTGGAAACAAAAGAAGCTTCCTTAAAAACAACACATACAATACATGATATATTTAATTATTTCTTAAATAATTAAATAAAGATAATCTTGATGGGCAATAAAAAAGAAAGTGTAGTTCTACATAATCACACAGCCTGTCATCCTTCCGGAATGTTTTTAAATCTTCCAGCTTTAAGGGCAGAGGAAGGTTTTCTGTTCGCAGCTGTTCAATTAAGTTGCTCTGGACAAAAGTGCCAACCAAATTAATTCAGTAGCATTTAATCTCTGTATGTTTTCAGAGTAATCAGTTGTGTTTAACCTTTAGCAACCACAGAAATATGTGAATGTGCTGTCAGTCAGTTGCAAAACAGTCATGAATTAGTAAACAGGACATCTCTACAGCAACAGAAAGGCTGCAGCTGCACCTCAGTCATGCAAATCGTCTCAAGTTGGACCATATTTATTACTTTATACTTTCACAGCACACAGCAGTTGGTAGAAGTGTTTCCGTAACGATTTACAAGAAATTTTACCACATTGTGCTGAGTTTATGATAGGCAAAGTAAATGTATTGATCTTCTCTGTCTCTTCCAGGCGGGATGGCGGTTTGACAGGATTACTCAATGAAATTACCAACTCACATGCAGAGGGTACGTGATGCACCAAAATCTCATGTTTTGCTTTAGCACATGTACTCCTGATCCTGTGCATACAGTAATGTGTAAACACAGTGACTGTCTGCGATCTTGCAGTGCCTAAATGGTTGTCTGTGAGTTCTGGTTGTATTCTGGCGTTGCTCAGATGGGTCTCTTCTTTTCACGGCTCCCTATTTCCTCATCTCACAGTAAGTTGTCTCTGCTGCTTAATTATGTTCCGCTTGATTATCCGATGTTGGGTTCAGATTTATTTATGGTTTTGTTTTTTTTGGGTTTTTTTTTTTAAACAGTTGAGCAGTGAGGACATGATCGCTGAATTTTCACAAGTCCTGAACTGGTAAGTGCTGTCTTGGTGAACTGTAGGATAATTTTTCTCTCAAAGTGTGAATAATAGAAAAAAAGCATTGAGAGGAGGGACTGTTAAAGTGTTGTTTTAATAATAATAGGATAAGTGTAAAGCTACAGGAGCTAATTGACCATGTTTTTGATGAACAGAAAATTAAATAAGATATTTAATGACAAATTTGTCGATCCATTATTAGATTGGTGGTTAGTGAAAATGATGGTAAATGTGTAATTCTGCAAAACGATGTAATCTTTATAAATGTTTGCAATACTTTTTCTTTAAAAATCTTCATTTATATTCTGATTTTTGCCTTTGCTTTAATCCTTTCTGTGTTGCCAGGTCAGACTGTGTGGTACGAGCCTTCGCCTGGCATCCGCATACAGATAAATTTGCTGTAGCCCTCCTTGACGACTCCATCAAGATCTACAACCCCAAAAGGTACTGAAAATAAGATCTGAGGAAGGCATGCTGGTACCAAAATGCTTCTGCTTTATTTGCAAGTTGCTTTTATTTTATTGGAAACCAAAGAGAAACACAGTCTTCTAATGCATTATTGCATCTAATGTCAGGCTTAATGTCTAGCCAAAGTCTTGGGTAGTTAACAAAGGTATAAATGCTTTTAACTCTTTCTTGGAATTTTAATATTCTGTACATTTGTTTCTGTAAAGCACTTTCTAACCTTGTTAAGAAAAGTTCTATTTCAGTAAAGTGTACTATTAACTTTTAATAGTAGCATCATAGTATAGAGGTTAGCACCTTCACAAAAGATCCTCAGTCCAAGACTGGGAGGGTTGGTTGTGTCAGAAAGAGGATCCAACATAAAATCGGTGGAAATCAGACATGTTTATCCATCCACTTTGGTGACCCCCTACACTGTCTTCAGAGGAATGTTGCATTAGTGTGTTGGGAACAGCTGAAAGAAGCTATATTTGTCAATCAAAGTTCTACAGGGAAAATCTCCCTATCAGCCTCATCAAGCCGTGTTCCATTTGATTTCTGAGTCATTCTGTGAGGGTATTCTCATTGCTTTGTTTCCTTTTGTTCTCCCTCAGTGCCACAACTCCCACACTGAAGTACCGCCTGCAGAGGAATGTTGCAGTAGTACAGTGGAAGCCGCTGTGTGCGTCTGCCCTCGCAGTCGGGTGTCAAAGCTGTTTATTGGTTTGGCATGTGGACCCTTGCTCATTGTCAACCAGGTATGCAAACTCAGGTCTTAAAAACTCTTATGAAAGATTGAATTCAGCTCTCTCAGAAATGACCAGAA
>JAMQGT020002408.1:37500-94820 GCA_024447675.2 Pterophyllum scalare
TCAAAATGAGGTACACTACATTTGATACATGTTAATACATCAGTAGAAAAACAATTAGATACAACAGTTGCAAAGGGCGCGCTGCATAATGTTTATAATTTTTTTTTTTTATCATTTAAGTGCAGTGTGTTGCCTCTGTAATGTGTTGTGCAGTCTTTATATTAGTCACCTAATGTCTAGTTTATTTGCCAGTGTTGGTGGAGAGATCCAGTCCTTAGCTTGGGATCCAAGAGGAGAAAGGCTTGCAGTGCTTCTTAAAGGTATCACTTCTCTTCTGTTCACCCTCGGGAATCCTGGCATGCCTTTGAATAACTCATCTCAGCCTTATTTTTTTTTTTATTATTTCAGGTGATCCGCAGGCAGTTGACCGGCCTGCAATCATCGCTGTGTTCAAGACAAGAGCCAGCCCCATCTTTGAACTTTTGCCATGGTTTGTACATTTGTCCACTTGTGTAGCTTTAGTAGTGGTCACTAGTAATGTTTCTCTGAAATACTACTGCATGTTTTGTCTGCATGTGCTGAATTTTTTTTTTCTTGTTTAGTGGGTTTGTTCAAGGGGAACCGGGAGCAGAACCGAGACTGATGCAGTTCCACCCGAATTTCCTGCACGGAGCTTTGCTCACTGTGGTCAGTCTCACTATAGTAAATTGTGTCAGCCATTGGGAATCTGCAAGTCCCTGAAAGTCAGAGCATCAAAGTTCATTTCTATCCACTAAGCCCCAACCGGTCGCAGCAGATGACTGCCCCTCCCTGAGCCTGGTTCTGCTGAAGGTTTCTTCCTGTTAAAAGGGAGTTTTTCCTTCCCACCGTCGCCAAGTGCTTGCTCATAGGGGGTCGTTTTGACTGTTGGGTTTTCTCTGTGTTATTGTAGGGTCTTTACCCACAATACAAAGCGCCTTGAGGCGACTGTTTGTTGTGATTTGGTGCTATGTAAATAAAATTGAATTGAATTGAATTGAATTGAATTTCTTCAAAACAAAAAAGTCTCAAACAGGTTTTAAAGTTCATGTGCAAATGTCTTACATTTTCTTTCTTAGCCACTGTGGAGAGTAGACTTATGTTTTTTTTGTGTGTTGTTTTTGTTTTGGGCTGTTGGTCTATGTCATGTTAGTTAATTAAATTATCTTATAATTAATATTATGTTAATATTAATTATATTATTAAAGTATCTTTAATTTTATGTTTTCTCTGTTTGTTCTCAGTGCTGGTCCAGTGGAAGAATTACCCACGTGCCTTTCTTTTTCCTGAGTGCTAGCATCCCCCGTTTGGGCCTCAGCGGCAGTCCGACGCTGCCTCACGTCCAGGAAAGGCCTGTTGACTTTGCCAATCAGTCTCTATTTACAGAGCTCATCTCCTGACTGCCCTGCACACACCTTCACGCAGTCACCCGTCATTGTTTGTTGTAGATTATTAATAAATGTGTAGAAAGTTCTTGCTAAACAAGCACCTGTTTGCTGCCTTATTTTTCAAACGTTTGTTACAATTTTTGAGGTTAAAGGTGATCTATGATGCTGTTCCTTTTTTCCCAGCACACATATGCTGTTACAATGATGGATTTTAAACATGGCCATAGTTTAAACTAATGAGATCAGTGTTTGCGCAAGTAATCCCTCTGAGTCAAAAGGTCCGGCAGAGGTTGAACTGAGGGACTGCACGAAAGAAGAGTTTCCATTATTTTGAACTGTGAATCATGCAAAGCCGCTCTAGTGTAATACAGGAAGCTGAAGCTGGAAATGAGCACAATGATGAACTTGAGATGAGAATACGCCAGTAATCTAAAGCATCCACATAATGTTTTGTAATGTGATTGTAAGCATATCTAGGATGAACACTTTGGTTATGAATACACTTGTGATGATCTGTATCTTTCCACAGTACTAGACACAAAACAAATGGAGGCGCAATAGGCAGCAGCAAATAATAACCTGGGTGATGTTGGAATTATTAGGCCATCATTGAAATTGAAAAGAACTACTTATTAAATGAATCTTTGCAGAATAATTGTAAGAGTTACATTAACCTCCTGACTAGCTCAGCAGCAAAAGTAGTCGCTGGACCCTTATTAACCCACAGCGTGCATGTAAGTTTCTTTTATTTTATAATATCCAGAAACCAATCAGCTGAATAAAGCTAATTTACATTCACTATTTATAAGATTCATGAGACAAAAAAAGACACATTTTGTGAGCATCTTTATCCATTTTTATTTTGTAGCTAACACCTGAGATTTTTCTGACAGGAAGCATTTACTTCTTTAAATATGTCATTTTTGCCCCTTTTTGAAACAGAGTAACTGCTTGAGTTTAGAAAATGAAACTGTTTTGATTAAAGATATGAGCTCAGTGTAAAATAAAGACATTCTAGTCTTAAAATATTGTAGTAGACATTCAGATGTGCAAATTACATGCAATTAAATAGACCCATTTATTATGGCGCTTTAGCATTTACCCACTTACTAATCCAGCCTCACTCTTTATTGACAACCCCCCCCCCCCCATTAAATAATGTTCTGCTACTGGCTATAAATTGTTATTTGTCATACTAATTTCTAAAGTAGTACACAGAGGATTTTGTGTAATAGGGAGTGGAATTTATATTTTCTTCCATTTAACATTTTCTTCTTTGTCAGAACCCGGCAACTGAATTACCCACAAAGCTACAAATGACCATAAGAGGCATTATCTTATTACTAATGTTCAGTGTGACAGGGCAAGAACAGATTTTTTTCTGTATCAAATTAATTAAGTCACAGTTTTGGACTATGATTTTTGCAGATGACATGATCTGTAGTGAGCAGGTAGAAGAGAGCCTGGAGAAGAAAGACAAAATATATGCGTGCAAATGAGGAAGATAGGTGGAGCAGTGAAGCTGCAAGGAGTAGAGATATTGGGGTGGATGAGTACCTGTGGTCCCTTTAGGATTTACTGTGGCGACCCCTAAAGGGACCAGCCAAAAGAAGAAGACAGCTGTCACTAGCTTACATCTGAAGGTATATAGCAAAAGGAAATTGTGATTATTACTTAAATGTATCCAAAATGTAAAATATAGTTCAATTTACCATCTACAAGCGAGAATGACACTTCCTGTTTAGTCTTCACCTGAATTCAGTTCAAGCAGACAGCCTCACTGTGAAAGCACGCCCCTCATACAAGTCTTAAAATGTGTTAAATACACTCTTACTCATAAAATCCCTTAAAACACAAGATATTATATGAAATCCAGATAATGGATGGGTTTAAAAAAAATTTTTTTTTTAATTTCCAGCACACATTGCTGCTATTTCCAGTCCCTCCTACACAATTAGCTCATGCTCTGAAACCATACTGTTGTTGGAACATGCCAGACTCTGACCCAGACTGGCATGGTTGTACATTTAATGACAAATTGCCTGAGAAAGCTAATTACTCTTGGTGGTTAAATCCAGTTTCTGAATATGCTAATGAAGCAAGCTGTTCTGTGTGTCCACAGTCTTTCAAATTTGGGACAAATCAACAATATTATTATTTGGAGAATGTCCTTAAACTCAGCCACATACTTTTAATTTGCCCTACAACCCACTATGATGTGAACTAGCATATTTTTACCCTTGATGTGTATTCCCATCTCATGTTTAGTAGTAACAAGATGGTCTTAAAAAAGTCCGAAAATGAATTTGTTTATACCTGTAGACATCCTGTCATTTCTTCAAAATATGCCATGGCTCCCTCAGGTTGAGACTTTTAATGAGTAATGTAATCCTAACACCTGCAAATGATTTTATTGTGTTTGAACCTATTTTAAACAAGAATGTGTCACATGAAGGCTTAAGTCAAGCTTTTATTACTCAGGACAGACCGGAGAGGAAGCAGGCCACAGTACAGGTGAGCAGTGGTGCAGCTGTTGGTGCATTACTACTTCACAATATATTTAATTCCAGTCAACAATATTTTCTTGATTTATGCCTATGAGTCCAGACAAACAGGAGCCAACTATGCCCACCCCCACCCTGAAACAAATACAGTACTTTTGTTCCTTCATGTTATGAGATTTGCTCATATGAAAACGCGCACTTGCCTCACAGTCTCACACGTCACGCATACACACAGACAAAAAGGTTAACAAAAGGAAAATGACATTTAAGCCCATGTGAATGGTTCTGTTGAAAGAAGACATCGCCCGCGCCATTGGTGTTTTTATTCAAAACTCAATCAAAAATAAACATCATCCTCAGTTCGGTTTTCCTTTTATTTTTCAATTTACATCAATTAGAAGTGTACCAAAGTAAAAACAAGAATGATCATGATCATTATAAAATTAATTTAAGAAATGTACACACCCTCACACACACACAGAGACAGCCCACCCTGTTTGATTTTGAGGGACTGTTGTCGCAGCTCCACGTCACGGCCTCCGAGCTACCTGTGTCTCCTGTCTTCACCTGACTGCACCCCTTCCTCCAGGGTGGAGTGTGAGTGCGTGGTGTGAGGCTAGTGGGCATGAGTGGGTGGGGGTCAGGGACACGATTGGTGATTTGCAGAAGTCGTAGCACCTTCTGAATACAGAGCAACCCAAAGCAAAGATGGTCGTTGAAGCTCCAGATCCATCTGAAAGCTAATAGTTTGGTCAGCTCAGATTTAAATTCAACATTTTCACTTTGTTTCTCAGTGTGAGGTAGCTTTGAACAATCTGGATGACTACAATAAAAAAAAAAAGCAAAACAAATTCTTCTTCTTCAAAACAAATTTCTTTTTTGGTGGGGATACAAACTGGGCCTTCTTCTGATGGGCAGTCAAGGGGTACAGGACACTGAAAGCGTACATCCCAAATGTAACCTTACTTTCCAAAAAGTGTTGGTGTGCATCTAGACACATGTACACACATAATGTGGAAATATATATAAAACCATCTGGTTGCTTATAAACACAGACTTTTACAACAATAGAACCAAGGATTTATAATACACAGTAAAAGCTTCTGCTCCTGGTCACGATGGACGGACCTGGAGCTCACACTTTCACCTACTGAGATTATTAGTTTTTGGTCTACACTGATTCAAATGCCATATTTGTGTATCAGGAGAGAAACAGGGAGGGAGGTGGAGTAGGACTGCGACAGAGGTTGTAGTGGAAAAGGGGGCTTGACTTACTTACAAAGTGAACCCGTCCAGTCCTACCTCAACTCTTCCTATTCAGATTAAACAATAAATAAGTGACATCAAGCCATGTTTCTGTTCATAACTTGTTCATTTGGTTCCTCTACCTCCTGGCTCGGACTCATTTCTGTCAACGGCGGGCCATGGGAAACATGACTGGATCTCAGGAAGCGGGTTGACAGAGAGTGCTGGTGTGGTGTACAGATATTGCCGGTGCCCTTCAGTGCTAACATCCAGGGAGTACAACTTGGAGAGCACTTCGTTGTGAGAAAAAAAAAAAAGAGATCAATTTTATTTTATAATTTCCAGTCTTCTTTATTGTGGGCGTGTTAATGTTTCATGGTTGAGTTTATTTATTTCCTGTGTTTTGGGGGGCCATTGTGAAACTCCACTTTACAAGAAGCAGACTGCTCCTACATCCACTCCGAACTCCTGATCCACTCCTCCGATGTCCAAAGGAGCAATGTCTGTGATTGGCAGACGGGAGGTTTTCTGTGTTTTGTACTTGAAGACAGTCTTGCCCCACTGGCCCGTATGTCTCTGTTGGGTGAGAGCAGAGAAATGTGTTACAGTACAGCCTTGTTGCATAGTAATATTTCTAACATAATTTTAAGTAACAGTTATTTTCCCGATCCTTTTCCCACACTCACCTTGCAGCCATCCTCCAGCACTGCGTAAGTGAAGCGACTGTTGCCCTCTGCGCGGATCTCCACCTCGTTGTGGCCCTGTAGCAGCAGAGCCTTCTTCAGGTTCCCAGTGGCCTGGTCCATGTAGGCAATGCTGTTCTTGCAGTGGTAAGTGAGGTTCTGGGATGCTTCAGTGGACAGAAGCCTCAAGAAGGTCAGCTGGACGCTGGTGGCAGGGCCGTCCTGAGCGTAGCTGAACTGTGGAACCAGACAAAAGGTGGGGGAGTTAGCAGCTTCTACATTAGACTCTTCAGGATGAGTTTTATGATCACTAATGATGTATGAATGCACTCACATGGAATCCTCCACTCATGGTCTCTCCAAACCAGATGTGTTTGCGGCTCTTGCTATCGCTCGTCCACCAGTTCTTCTTTGGTACCTTGGCGATGCTTGGATTCACACAGGTCTCTCCAGTGTCCATGTTACAGAAGACCTTAATGGCATCAGCTGTGCTGCCAATGTTTGGATCAACCCAGTACTCGCCTAGCAAAATGAGACAGTTGAATTAATGAGGACAGAATCTTAATGACTAAATGTAAGACTTAGCCTGTTGAACTGCTTGTATCTGAAGCCTACATCCAAAGACAAAAAGTTGATTACTATAAAGAAGAATGATGCAGAAGGATTTTAAAATGTTCTGATCTTACTGGTCCATCAAAGAGTATTCTGGAAAGTATCTGATAGATTTTTTTTTTTTAAAGACAAAGCAGATCTTCTTCACGGTGGTAGCCATGTTCTTGGTCTACAGGTTTTTTCAAAGGTCTTTTGCTTCTTGTCCTTATTCAGGCAGAACAAGTTGCTCTGACACACTAAGTCCTTAGTGCCACTAATGATTTGGGTAGGTGCCGTGGGGGGTATACTGAAGGCAAAAGAAAGCCAAGAATTGAGCTCTTACAAGGACTGAATGGGTTTACATGAACAACATATGTCCTGTGCATCCAAACTGGGTGTTCACTTAAAGGGCACCAATTCTGCTTTTTCTTATTTTCTGTCACTGTTACAATGGTGGATGCTCAGTGTATGTATTTGCTGTTCTGAACACTTGCTTTTCAAAGTTTTTTCAGCTCTGTATGATCTCAGTGAAAGCAGATATCTGTCATGGTCCTGGGCCTGCGGCCCAGTGTTTTCTGTTGTTTTTCCCTGTTTTGGTTCCTTGTTTTCTTTGGTCCCTGGTGTGTCATGTTCTGATGTTCCTGGTCCCGTCTTTTCCTGTTTTATTTTGATAGTCCTGTGTTCCCCATGTCTCGTGTCTGGCTTTGCTTCCCCCTGTGATTTTCCTGATTTGCTTCACCTGTGTTCCCCAGCTGTTTTCTCTTGCCCCTATTGCCCTCATGTATACTTAAGCCCTCAGTTTTCTTCTGTTCCTTGTCGTGTCATTTCATGGTTATACCCAGCTGTGTCCCTCTGTGTTTCCTGGTCTCCCCGGTTCTCCCCCTAACCTGTGTATTTCCCAGGGGGAGTTCCTGTGTGCTTTTTGTTGTCCCTGTCTATTATTAAACCTGTATTCCCGGAGCTCTGCATTTGGGGTCCTGCCTCCTTCCCTCCCTCACCGCAGCTTTCGACCCTGACAATATCCCTAATATGATATTTTCAGGCAAACAACTCTGGCTCTAAGCCCAGAAGCCCCACCCAGCTATCTGCGAGGGGCAGCCAATCGGCAGAATACTGGGTTAGAGGAGGGGGGGGTAGCTAAAGTATCTTGTTTTAAATAGTGGATGGATTGAGAGGCTACACCAAGCCTCATTATAAAAATAAATAAGGGTTATTTTAAACTGTGAATCATTCAAAGTTACATTCAAAGTGACTGATGGTCAGAGCTTGGTTTTTGGTTTTCTTACCGCTTTTCCACTCAGGATGGCACAGTTTGAGGTCTCTGCAGGTACGAGCAGGATTCTTCTGGGAGCCATCAGGGCTGCGCAGGTTCTCAATCTGGTTGGTGATGGACTTCAGTGTTGAATCAACCTCTATATCATGCTGCCTCAGAGAGCTGGAGGCCTCATCAGCCCTCATATACCTGAGAGGATCGGGGCCCTTCTCAACCTGACCCAGGCCAGCAAATGCAGACATGTCGATGCCAGGGCCAGGTGGACCAGGAGGACCAGGAGGTCCGGGGTTACCAGGAGGACCCTGGAAAGAGGCAAAAGCAAGAAATGAGACCGCACTGAAATAGAATAGCATACAGACTTATCGGGTTGTGGGTTATTTTTCTCATGACATGTTACATACAGCAGGACCAGATTCTCCAGAGCGTCCACGAGGTCCAGGAGGTCCAATGGGACCGGGCTGTCCATTACTTCCATCTTTGCCAGCAGGTCCGGCTGGTCCAGGGGGTCCCTATAACAGAGGATGAAAACATGAAAAACAGCTTCACTAAGTGAACTTGAGCTTTTTGTTTGAACTGTAAAACTTTGTTATTTCTTCAGATCCAACATGTAGTGTGGATAAGAAAATCTGATAAAGGAAATCAAATGCACCAGCAGTTTCTCTCTATTACCCTCAGCCCCTTTGCCTTATTATGCATGAAGAATATTTGTATGGTGACATTTCCCTTCATTTTTCTTATCGTGCTCAGTGCTTAGCTAATCAAGAACAGAGATTGAAGCCCATTTCCGATCTCAGCAGGAGTGGTTTCACAAATCACAGTCCCCCCTGTCTGTCTGCCACTTTTCCTCACAGAGAGTAATTACAAAATGCCTCAGCTGCCCATCTTATCACAGCGGTGGGTAATTAAAGCACACGGCCTTTTCTGTCCCCCCATCTTCTTTAGGTGATTGGAGAATTACAAAAACGCTAACCTGTGCCCTTCATTACCATCACATATCTTCGGTGTTAAAGGTGCAGAATGGAAATGTAATAAGAGTTTTTCTTCCCTTTTCCTTAGTTTTCTCACCTTAGCGCCACTTGGGCCTGCAGGTCCAGCAGTTCCAGAATCTCCAGGAGAACCCTGTCAGGACAAAGATGATAACAGATCAGGAGACAGGTGGAAAACAGCACTGAATGGATGAACTATTAGCTGTGCATTACAGTACTTACAGGGGGTCCAGGAAGACCCTGCAGGCCAGTGAAGCCACGGTGACCCTTCTGTCCCCTCTCTCCAGCCTCACCAGCCTCTCCTTTGTCTCCACGTGGTCCTTGGGGCCCCTGAAGTAAAGATTCCGGTTTTAACATTTATGGGAGCGGACATGTGGCAGTTTTAATCAAATCAAACATGAAACAAACAAACAAACAAAAAAATGTAATGATAAATTACAGTTTGACATAATGATACTTACAGCCATTCCTCTAGCCCCAGCTGGTCCTGGGGGTCCAGCAGGTCCTTGAGTGCCCTAAAAAAGAAATAATAAGTGTGGGTGCCTTCTAAAATAAAAAAGGTTAGTCCCTAACACTGTGTTTGGGGTTCCTACACTATTTTGTGTTACTTACAGCCTCTCCTCTGTCTCCCTGCTTGCCCAGGGGTCCTACAGGGCCAGGGGCACCAGGGGGACCAGGAGCACCGGGAGCACCAGCAGGACCGGTGTTACCTCGCTCTCCCTGCAAGTGAACAGAAGTGCAGATTAATAACAGTCTATGTTAAGCAACACTTTTCATGAATTGTTTTTCAAACAATCATTTGTTGAAATTGGTTTCATTTATTTCAGTGACGATTAAGTCTCTCACCTTGACTCCAGAAGCTCCATCCCTCCCAGGGGGTCCATCTGATCCAGGGGTACCCTGAGATATAGAAACATGTTTTTTTTTAAATTATTTGGCATGTATTGACTTGATAGATTAAGGTCACTGTATTATTTCATGTGCTGTAAATACAGCTATTTTGTCATTATTGATGTTCAGTCCTGACCTCTCTGCCAGGCTCTCCAGAAGGTCCAGTAAGTCCAGGAGGCCCAACTGGTCCAGGCGGTCCACGGTCACCAGCAGAACCAGAACCTCCCTGTTTACCAGGCTCTCCCTGCACATGGAGGAAATATTGTTATCTTTCTTTAGACCTCTTGACATCGAAGGCCAAAATAATCCTTTGACTTTGAATGAATCAACAATCAGTCTTGAGTAAAATATATATATATATATATATATATAATATAAATAGTAAAATAAATGCATGTCAAACATAACTGTAAATCTAAAAAAATGTTGAGGTACATCCAAATTTTCAAAATTTGACCAGTTTCAGTTTTTCACACCAAAAGCACTCACAGCAGGTCCAGGAAGACCAGGGAAGCCTCTCTCTCCACGCTGACCAGGCAAACCAACAATACCACGGGATCCAGCCAAACCCTGAGGACCTGAAGGCCCGTCAGCACCCTATGGAGTCAAGACCAAGATGACTGAGTCATGAAATGTAGTGAAAATGCGCAATCTTCTATGAATATTTGGCTAAAATAGCAGGTGATTCAGACTGGATGTTGTCTCAGAGCACTGCTCCAGTGTCAGGTACTTATGGGTTATTGTAAAATACAAAATTAAGCTCACAGGTTGCCCTTCCTCTCCAGGCTCTCCTTTCTCTCCCTGTGGGCCTGGTGGTCCACGAAGTCCAGCATCTCCCGGTCGTCCTGGGAGGCCAGCATCACCACGGACACCCTTTGGACCATCTTTACCAGCAGGGCCGGCGGGACCAACAGAGCCAGGGTTACCCTTGGATGGAAAGAGAGAATTTCACTGGGTATGAGCAGAAATGCCGATAATCTACAAACAAAAAGAGCCTCATCTATTAATAGTTTGTTATTGACAAAATACTCACATTAGGACCAGGAGGTCCAACTCTGCCAGCAGCACCAGGGAAACCTGTGGCACCCTGTTAAAGAGAAACAGATCTTAGTAAACATGAATATATCCTGACCCACTGACCTGTGGCATTATGGTTTATTAGAATGTGTATTAGAATTAGCACGTCAGTGCCAGTAAAGCATCACAGTTCCACAAATGGGAATAGTGTCTCAAAAAAAAAGAGAGAACTTCGTAACTGCACAAAATCAAACTACCAGTGAGTGAAGCTATGCACTGATTTGTCATAAGTACATTTTCCTTTTCCTTTTGTACAACTTTGTACTTACACTCCACTACACCTTAAAGGCAAATATTGTACTTTTTGGTCACCATGTTTGTCTGACAGCATTAGGTAATAACTACTTTTAAGATGTTTTTCTGATGTTTCCTGTTTACTGAAACACATCTGTGTTCCAATCTGGTGATTCTCGATTCGATTTTTTTTCTTTAATGCAAAAATGTATTATTCAGTTATGGGTTGAGAACATTTTCCTGCTTCTTAAGATATGTTAACATAGCTTAACATTTAACAGGAGCTGGAAAGGCTTACAAAGCTGAAAATAGGGCTGTTTTCTGAATTTTTAGGAATATGTGATGTGTTTTATAAAAAAATATGATGCACTTATATACGATGATGTGTTGCTGTAGGGTGAACTGCCAATGTGTATGCAAGGTATTTCAGGTAGCTTGACATTTGAGCCGCTTTGATATGTTACTGTAGGAAAAAAGTTGCACTATGTGAACAAAAGTATTAGGCCACACCTCTTAATCTTTGAATTCAGGTGTTTTCAACCCAACTGCCAGAGGTGCACCTGTTACTTTAGCACAAAAACTGTGCACCGGGAGCTTTGAGGTGCACAGTTTGGTTTCCATACCCGAGCAGCTCCTGTGTGTGTAGGTGGCCCAGTACTTTTTTCCATATATTATACAGGCAGGTGACGAGTTTAAAAAAAAAAGATAAAGTGTCTTAGTAAGCTTCAATTTATCACAGATGATTGGCACTGATTCTTTGGGAAATATCCTTCCAAACGATTTCCCCTTATTTTGTGTTTTGTTGATGTAGTCCGGTTAAGTCTAAAGTCTAAATTGCATTTAGGTGCTTTATTGTCAGAAGTAGGCAGCACAGTGGTGCAGTGGTTGCCAACGTAGCCTCACAGGAAAAGGGTTATTGGTTGAAACCACCAGCTGCCTGGGTCCTTTTATGTTCCACCTGTACCCATGTAGGTTCTCTCTAGGTACTTCGACTTCCTGCCACAGTCTAAAAGCCTTGCTTAACTGATTAGCTGGTGATTCTAAATTGGCTGTAGGTGTGATTGTGAGCATCAATGGATGTCTGTCTCTGTCTTGGGGTTGCAGTAGACTGATGACTTGTGTAAGATGTACCCTGTTCTTTTGCCCAATGACAGCTGGGATAGGCTCCAGAGGTTCAGAATTTTTTTTTTAACAAATACTGTTAATTTTACTTGATTTAGTGTCTTACACATGCTGGGCATTTGCTTAATAGAGTATCATCTTATCATCTTTACACAAAGTAGGAATTATGTTGGTATCACAGGAATCTCTGCAGTGCACATTTCTGTTGGTAATAAGTTAGAAAATGTTTTCATTCTAAACTGGCATGGCAAACTGATTGATTTTTTCAAACTTTCCCATTATACCAAAATAGAGTTTTTAAACCCTTTAAATTTAAGACTGCAGTTTTTGTTTTATAATCTTCTATTGATCTGATGTTTATTCACAGCAGCCAACAGCAGCAGCAGCCCCAGCAATTGTCTCACCAGAGCCAAGATTATAGGAAACAAAGAAAGAAGCCTGCTTGATCTGTTTGACAGAAATGTTTAAATTCAAACTGTGCTCTCAGACAGCATTCCCTCTCTACTCCTCAGGCTCGAGCTTTAGATTGCACAAAGATAAGGAGTAGTTGCTATAAATATTCATATGTTCCCTGCAAAATCAGATTGTTAAACAGTAAATTCTTAGGAGCCTTTTAAAGTTTTGAATTTTTCATCTTTGTAGTTTCAAAAGAATTTGATTTTTTCATTTGGTCTGTTTAATGTTTGTCTTATTGTTATATGTGTCTCTCTTTGTATGATCTTAATAAAGACTGAATTGAGTTGGTATAAAATATGTCAAAAATTACTATTATTTTTCCAAGATATCATTTACAGAAACTTGATTTTACACACACACACAAAACAACAACAACAAAACCCATCAAAGTTACAACCTTGGGAGCTTTAGTGATTTAATATATTTTAGAATTTTATTATTGTTTCCAATAACTTTTTGGTGTTTCCACATCCTGTTGCCCCTCACCTTGCTTTCATGAAGTGTTACTGAAGGTGTTCTATAAAACAATCTCATAAATGCCATTACTTTATTAATGAATTAATTAACCACTCATGGTTTAGAGCTAAATGTTGTATATGCATGTGCTACATACATATCTAACATATAGGAATTACTTACAGGAGCTCCTTGAGCACCACGTGCTCCTTTAGATCCAGTTACACCAGTAGGTCCCTGAAAAAGAGGAATGGTCTTGTTTATGTCACAGTAAAATAACTTTAATTACAGATTTTGTAAACTGAGGCAGCAGGTCAGTGAGCATAACAAGGAAAGGATGCACCACTGTGCAAATTATTTATAAAGAGTATGTGATAGAAGATTAAACTTCCCGACTCAGCTGAGACAGCTGGTGTCAAGAAGTATAATGGCCACCTGGCTAAAGATTAAAAACTATAAACTAGCTCAAAAGTGACAATCACCAATGTAAACTACCATCATGTAAACACTAACTGGAAGTGTTTCACGGGTGTATTTTCTCTGTTTGGCCTGGTCACACGCAGGTTCCCTAAACTGGCACTCAGCCAGCAAAATCTGCTCCAAAACAATGAAATGGGGTTTTTTTTTTTTTGTTTGTTTGGTTTTTTTTGTAACACTGCATAATGTGTTTCTATCGCTAGTGTACTTTGATCCTAAAGACACATAGTATCCAGTTCAGTGACTTTATTTTTTATTTAAATACCCACCACAGGTCCAGGAGCTCCAGATGGTCCCTGAGGTCCAAGAGAACCAGCCTCTCCTTTTAGTCCACGCTCACCAACCTCTCCCTTGGCACCAGGCTGACCATCTGCACCCTAAATATATTCATCAGATAACAATATAGGCTGAATGTCAATAAACATTTTTTGTTGTTTTTTTTAAAATTTCATTTTAAAAGAAGAAAACATGGGGCCTTTACTTACAGGAGGTCCAGCAAACCCAGCAGGCCCAGGAGGACCAACCTCACCACGGTCCCCCTGTGAAAGCGTAAGAGAGACTGTGGTTGATGCTCATTCTATAAACTGTTATTTTAATGTGCCGTCCTGCTTACTAATCCACCCATTGTGTTACTGTAATGATATTAATGTGTGAACAACAGGAGACTGCTGTTCCATATGAGGTCTGGTTAAGTGTTCCCTCACAGTTACAGCACAGCAAAAACTGAATTAAATCTGCAAAATTACTGCTTTTCTCTGAATCAGTAGAATTTGTATTGGGAAGAAGCTCCATTATTATAAACGTAGGCTTATGTATCAGGGCAGCTGATCAACCCTGGTGTGTAGCTGTGCTGTGCTACTGGCACTTAAACACAAGAAGAGGTACTTACAGGAGCACCACGAGCACCAGAAACACCAGTAGGGCCAGTAGGTCCAGTCTCACCCTGCACACAAGAGAAACTGTCAGTCAAACAACCAAAACAGCTAATATTACAATATGAATTCTGATCAAAATCCCTTTTTATCGCACAACAAAGCAAGGATTATTCTTACCTTGGCACCGTTGGGTCCGGCTGGGCCAGGAGGACCAATAGGACCACTCAAACCCTAAGAAAGAAGAGCGAGGAGGAAACACATTAGAACACAGAGTAGTTGTGGCTGAATATTAATTTCTTTTTTTTGATAAATGCTTTACAGTATTTAGTCTGTAAAGGTGTACTAAACATAGGAATGTTTTGAACTCACTCTAGCACCATCCTTTCCGGGAGCACCCTCAGGTCCTTTTGCACCATTGTCACCCTGTTTGACAAAAAGAAGAGTTGTGCTTTTAACATACAAAACCGAATGCAGTATTTGATGTGCATTATTTTCTACACTACTTCATACATGCATACTACTACAAGGTCCATTGGTCCATCTTCATTCGTAAAACAATCCACGAAGTGAAAATAAAGACTCTGTCACTCACTCTGTCTCCCTTGGATCCTGGAATACCACCAGTTCCTCTCTCTCCTGGCATACCTTGCAAGCCTGGGGGTCCCTGGGCTCCAGAAGGACCAGCTGGTCCAATGGCTCCCTGATAAAAGCAAGATGGACAAGGATTAGGACACAACTTGTCAATCTAATTTTTCATCTTTTCTGTCTATTTGATAGATTAAAAAGCTTATATAAAGCTTCTAGTAAAGTCTCATTAGTAATTTAAATGATATTGTGTTATAGAAAATGAGTTGGCCAAGACTGGAGGTTCATGTGGCTCATGTTAAACATATCCACCTGAAAATAAATAGACCAAAATGGTCCTTTGCTTTTTATTTTTCCAATTTATTTTTATTTTATGTTGATAAATATTGATATTTTGAGAAAAGTGCTCACTAAGTTACTCACTGAGAGTTAGATAAAATTCTGGACTCTCAACTTTAAATGTAGTCAGCACAGCTTCACATGAAACATGGATATGAATAATGAAAACATCAGCAGAGGAACTGCTGTGGAATTAAATGGTAATGTGGATATTCATCTGCATTTAAGAAATGTAACTGAGAATCTTGAACCTGCAACCAAAAGTTAGTCTGAGAGTCAGCCACTGACCTTGGGTCCATCACTGCCTGGTGTTCCAGGAAGTCCACGAGGTCCCTGAAGGCCCTGGGCTCCTGCACCGCCTCTCTCACCAGGGAAACCACGTTCGCCCTGTAAGAAGACAAAGAGATATTAGATGAATAGGAGAAACAGCAACAAGAGCTCAGCAAAATAAATTTCAATGTATGAAGCCAACAGCAAAATTTTGTGTAATTTTGTATAATGCACACATATGAGCTCTACGTGTATATGATATCCATAATTAATGGTGTGTAGTTCACTTTGCATTGAAATCTTTGAAAATGTAGACAATGTAGAAACTCACTCTGGGTCCAACAGCACCAGCAGCTCCAGCCTCTCCAGGAACACCCTGAAGAAAGAACAAACTTTATAAGCTTTTTTTAACAAAACTTAAAAATTGGCAACAGAAAGAGTTTTACAATATTCACATTAAATCCAAAAATATTATGTAATTAAAGACACTCATGTAGACCAATCTATAGTAACAAATACATTTTTTTAACTCATCAAAAAGTTGTTGCAGGGGCCACTTAATTAAAAAACTGAATTATAAGTAATAAAATATCAAAAGTAAAATGTTAGATTAAAAATACCTAGACAGAAAGACAGTATCTGATTGCTCAGGAGCTTAATAAACCATAATGTGATGTTAAAGTTTAAAAGAAAAAATATAGCCTTGAGAATTTAACATCAACATTTAATTGACTTATTCTTGTTTCTCCAGACAGCAGCACTGACTGTTTCTGACCAGCAAAGTTATACTGGGATGGCACTGAATAAGCTAAAGAAGTTTTATTTACTATCTTAAACCAGAGGCTGTTTTTGGCTGGCCCTTACCTGCGCTAACATTAGTCTTATTTAACACCATGTATGCCACATAATATAATTTTAGCAGAAGCTTCTCATTAAACACATTTTGCATGTAGGTGGTGCGATTGAAATGTTTGTCAGAAAACAGAGAACTGCAGGTGCAACTATTTATTTGGATAGAATAAAAGCTCACCGGCTCTCCAGATTTCCCAGCCTCTCCTGGGGCACCAGATGGTCCAGGTAGACCCTGCCCATAATAGCAAAGGAGTTAGTGAAATGGCATCTGTAAGTGTGGACTAGGACCTTATCTGTAAGTTTGCTGTTTGCCTGAATACATGATTCTGAGGTGACTGTGAACACTGTGATGTCAGATTCTATAAAGTATGAGTCTGCTTTAGCTTGAATACTTACTGAAACTCACAACTACTCACGTATCTATCCAGTGTTTAAGGTGCAGACACTGTATGTATGTTTTGGTTTTACCAAGAAATGCATTATCGGACGGATTAGAAAATGATCTCACCTGGAAGCCAGGAGGTCCAGGTGGTCCTTGTTCTCCCTTTCTCCAGCAGGTCCCTAAGATGGTAGACCCAAACACATTTGATCAATCAAACATAAAAATCTGCTAGCCGGCAGTAAGACGTATCTCACAACACTTTATTAAACTGAAATACTCACAGCAGAACCAGGAGGTCCAGAAGGACCAGTCTCTCCATCTTTTCCAGGCAGACCCTGTTTAGAGAGCACTTGAGTTAGGAAAAGTGATCTGGAGACAGAAAATCATGAAGTTGAGGCATTCATGGAAAATCTGTACTTACTCTCAGACCAAGACGACCCACAAGTCCCTTCTCTCCTGGCTTTCCAGGCTCACCCTGTCAAAGAGAAATCATACACAATGATCTGTAGGAAGTATCTTTAGCACTGGGTTCTCAAAAGGATAACAACAGCAGCATACTGTTATAGAAACCTTCAGACACTTACATTGGCTCCCTTTGGTCCAGGGAATCCCATCACTCCTGGTTGTCCACGGGCTCCCTGAGGACCAGGTGGGCCAGGGCGTCCATCATCACCAGGGACACCCTGTCATGGTTACAGATATACATTGTAAATCAGCAGGTATGGAAGCAAAAACCTATATGTTCTCATCATGATCATATTGTATATCGTGTGGATTATTGTGCCAATCATGCAAAATTGTTCTTAAGTCTAAATAAGTGCCTGTAAGTCGTAAACATTAAAAAAAAAACTATTTTAATCTATGATTTCCATAAAACAACAATGAAACTGTAGATCATGGTGTTAGTCGTACTTAATACAATGCTTGTGTATTTAGAACCTCTGGTCTTTTAAATTTTTTTTAGTTCAGATGGCATTTAATGTATTTGTACAGACATGCATAGTATTTTCTCACATCTTAAAGTGATGAAAGGATCAACTGCTTTCTAATTTTAATCTCAAAGTAATTTCATGGAAGTAAATCTGTAAATCACATTCACTTCCCCATCTTCAAAAAAGGTATGCAAATTTTTGGGCCAGCATCTCACAATAAATATAATTAATATTGTACTCACAGCAGGTCCAACTTTGCCTTGAGGACCAGCATCTCCAGGACGACCAGTAAGACCCTATAAAGGGCACAAACAATAGAGATTGTCAGCTTCATTCAGAGTGAATCATTGACTATCCACAAACTGAAAAAAAAAGTCAGCCACATCAAACCCGCCACAGTAAACGTAACTTAAGAAGACCAGAAGTGAGCAACACTGTGCATAGATGCAAGACTCACTCTGGCTCCAGGGAGGCCAGACTCTCCCGTCCGTCCAGGTTCCCCAGTAGCGCCTTTAGGTCCAGTAGCACCAGAAAGACCACGGTCTCCAGGGACACCCTGAATAATAAGAATAATAAGACCAAAGGCGGAAACTTTAAATATATTACATAAAAAAACACTTGTAGTATCTTTGTCACACAACACTTTTTTGGCTACAGAAAAAAATGTCACTAAGTTAACAGTATCGGTGAGCTAAAATTATTATGAATTTTTTTAAAAGAAATATCATTTTGCAAACCTTAGGACCAGCAAGACCATCCTGACCAGGGAAACCACGGTTACCAGGAGCTCCCTGGGAGGAATCACAGAAAGAAAGATATATTTGATCAGACTGTGCACACAGTAGCCTAGTTTACCCTTGTTATTGGTCAAATGTGAGTGATAACATGTGATGCATGTCCTGATCACTTACTCTCTCTCCTGGAGGTCCATTTGGTCCAGCAGCTCCAGGCTCTCCCCTGGCACCTCTCTTCCCTTCTTCTCCTGACGGACCAGGGGGACCTTGAGGACCAACTGGGCCCTGAAAAAATAAAGATATTTCAGCAAATCTACTCTACAGTCTAATTCCAAAAGAAGCCTACATGCAGTTATGGATATTTATGGTAACAAATAACTGAAATCAAGTAAAAACTCACAAGCTCTCCCTTTGGTCCAGCTTCACCTTTGAATCCAGGAAGACCGGGGTCTCCCTGAACAAAACAAAAAAAGAAAGCAGCCACAATAATAAATAATCACAACACTACCAAGTATTTAAATTTTTCATAATTTCATATTATCCCAGCTGACTTACAGACTGTCCTTTGGGCCCCAGAGGTCCTGTTGCTCCCTGAGGTCCAGGTGGGCCACGGGGGCCAGGGAATCCAGGAGCACCAGCAATACCAGGAGCACCCTTCATTGAGGAAATGAACAATCAAATATCAGGCTGAAGAAAAATGTTTAGTGAATAAAATTTAAAGCAACATAAATTAGTGAAAAAATAATCTTGTAAAACCAGTAAGAGTGTGAACTTACAGCAGATCCTTTAGCTCCAGGGATACCATCAGTACCGGGGTTACCCTGTACAGACCAAGAAGCATTATATTAACAACCAACTGATCGATGAAAAGTGCAGGACTTTTGCCACTGTTTGAGAAAATCAATATCTGGATGTTTTGGAGCAGTGATGGCAAACAAACCGATGCTCCAGCAGGACCAGGAGAGCCTGGGGTACCAGCCTCTCCGCGTTGCCCCTGGGCTCCTTCAGGTCCACGGGCACCAGTAGGACCAGCTTCTCCCTAAAAAAGGATACAATAAATTTATCGTTATCATTGAAAAAAGATATTGTTTGTGCATTTCAGTGAGCTGTGACTGCAGTATTGGTGCCTTCCTATCAGAGAACTGAATATAACACTGTTGTCTTGGTGTGCATGAGAGGGAAATTACCTGTTTGACTCACTCAAAAGAAATCAACCAAATTTAAAAAGAATTTGAAAACCTCTTTTTCTTCTTTGGCAAAAAGAGAAGTTTGTTGAATATACTTATTAAGTTGTATAGTCTCTACCAAAACTTTTTCTGATTTTTTTAAATACACAAGCTCTTCAAAGGCATGTTTCTTAAGGATGATGTATTCTGTAAAAACCTTTGCTCCTGGTGATCCTGGGAAGCCGGGAGCTCCAGCAGGACCTACTGGTCCCTGTAGAGAAAAAAAATAAAACAATCTTCAGATCAAAGGCAACAGAGTAAAGAAAAATTAACTGGATGAAATGGACACCAAGTGGACACTATAATACATACCGGTGGACCGGCAGGACCAGGCAAGCCATCATTTCCACGGGCTCCCTGAGGAGTGCAAAGACAGGTCAATTTAGTTTTGTTCATCACAGTGAGCACCCCATGGTGTTATGATCTACTAAAAGATTCAAAGCCATAATAAATAGCACATAAGAAATAGATTCCAGTTGAATAGCCTTAAGCAGGCATGAAAATGTTACTCACTGCAGATCCAGCAGCTCCAGGACGTCCTCTCTCACCAGGTAAACCGCGTGGACCCTATAAAAGAATGATTTATATAAATATCTTCATTATTTATCCTATCTTTTCAGCATAATACACTATGAAAATTTATAATACTCTTAAATGGTTTTGTCAGAAAGTTCAGAATAATGTGGCAGAATCTAAAAAGTAAAGGAAGCAACTCACCATGGGTCCAGGGGCACCATTCTCTCCAGGAGAACCAGACTCACCCTGATAGGAACAAAATTACAATAAGTAAGCATAAAACAGTGGACACAACAATTAAACTATGAAAATGTCAATTTAGGGGAAAAAAATCTATATTGTCACAAAAGATTATTTTACCTTGGCTCCTGCAGCACCATTCTCTCCCTTAGCTCCATCCAGACCAGGATGACCCTACAAAGAAACACAGCTCGCCATAAGGACTCACACATAACTCAGCTACCACATGCAATCTGTGAGTAGCTACAGTTCTGTGATGCAGCTGACTGAACTGAAACACTCACTCTGTGTCCTTTAATGCCAGGAAGTCCAGGAGTTCCAGGGAATCCACGAGCTCCCTGTATAAAGAAAAAAAAATAAAATTAAAAAAAAAAATATATATATATATATTCACATTTTAAATCATTTTATTCCCATCAGTTTCCATCTGTTGATTTTAACATACTACATAATCTTAGAGTTAACAGTACAGTTTTTCTTTGTTTAAGTATGAAGTATCATGAAGTATTATAAAAACATTTGAATGATTATTGTTTGCTCACCTGAGGCCCTGCAGGTCCACGCTCACCGGGTTTGCCAGGTTTGCCAGATTCACCCTAGAAACCAACAGCAAATCTCAGGATTACATGTTGAAGCAGTGTAGCTGCAAGATAAGATTTAACTGCACTGCACTTCACTGTGCTGGAAGGCTGTGCACATGGAGCCTGTGTATTGTGAAGTCACCATGTTCATCTGCAATTTTAGGAGTTGGACAGTGCCCCCTGGTGGCATATAGAGTTTATAATCAGAGCATTATGGCGCTGGGGATAGGTTGTGAAAATAGTTGAACAAAAGTAAATAAAGGTGAAAAGTGTTGATTTTTACATGGAACATAAAAAACTTTTTTTCCCTAAAAAAATGTGATTTGACCTCGCTTAATTTTTATTTATTTCTTCATTTATATTAAGTGTTCTGACTGAGCTTTCCTATGTAGATGAAGCCCATGCTTACATCGCTTCCTGGTTTTCCTGAAGGTCCAGGTGGTCCACGAGGTCCCATTGGTCCCTGTCACAAAGCAGAGCAAGAGCAGTCACTACTGACAATTCTACACATAAAGACAAAAAGGCCTATGTGATGCAAAATGTAGCTCTGCCTTAATTTGTCATTGAATTGTTAAAATTTGAAATTATTTCCATGAGCTGATGACAGAGGCCATTTTTTCTTACCATGAACACTATATTATAATCAGTATTTGTTATTGTGAGTGTAGGTGTTGTTGGCAAACCCCTAGATTTATACCTTGTATGAGAAGTATAGTCTGAAGTCAGTTTGCTAGACACACAGATGCATTCTGGGATAGATATTAATACTTACAGCTGGACCAGGTTCTCCAGCCTCTCCAGGGGGCCCTTGGAAACCTTGTGGCCCCTATTGGACCAAATGACAAATGCAAAGCATTAGAAATTTATTAAACTAAGCTGTTTTATTATAAAACCCAATCACACAATGACTTGGGCCATGATCAAAGTACTTACAGGAGCTCCAGAGGGCCCAGGAGGACCCCGAGGACCCATGGGACCCTGTAAATGAACCACAACACATAGAGATAACATTAGTCTGATATAATTTATTTTTAAGTAGTGTGACAAATTAGCCAATTGAATACAGGTATCCCAAATGAATAAAGGTTTCACCAATGACACATTGATCATTCAGAGCTGCTAAGAGTAATGTAAAATTTAAACCTTGTGGCAGCTGAGAAAAATCTTTGTGTTTAAACGTTGATATCCAGTTCAAAACTTTTCATAGAAAGATTTCATTATTTTATATAATATGGCTATGGAGGCACATTGCATTGTGATTCTTAGCCAAACATACTTTTATGATCTATTTCCATTCAAGTGTCAACTCAGTGTTTATTTCAGACAGCATGAATTAAAAAGTCCTATCAAATCTTTGTGTTGGGGTGAAATTACTGAGCCACAAGGAGGCAGCACTGCAATAATCTGAGTGAGGTGCTTGTTATTTTTTATTAGGGCTTATTTTCAGCAGCAACTTGGGGACCAGTTGAATATCAGCAATACTGTTCTGTGTTTGTGGCAGTTTTCTTACAGTGAAAGTGTACGCATACAGTGGCGTTATCCTGTTAGCTATACCCAGAGTACACAGCACTACTTACCATTGGTCCCTGCATCACACCCATCTGAGCACCTCCAGCCTTCTCATCAAAACCCTGAGCCATCTGAGCAGCAAAGTTCTGTAAACACAACAAAGTGAGCCACAAATAGAAATGCAAATGCCACCTCAGTACCGTGAAGGAAAGGGAGTTTACATCTGTTCCCTTAACATTATTTTTCACCCATCGTGTTTCTAAAACAGGTGTCAGTGTGCTCATTTATTTGTTTGTCTGTCCCACTGTGATTTTTTCTCTTTTGTTCCTCGTTCTGCTTTCACAAATTCTGAATTTTGTGCTCTGATTTTGGAACAGGTCAAGTGCAGCCAAACTGAAGCTCAAGAAAACATTTACACATCAGTGATAAGGTGCTGATCAAATTTTGCATATGCCCTATTTTTATAGTTCTTATATTTACCCCTCCAAGTCCTGGTGGTCCAGGTGGGCCGGGTGGGCCAGGGTTACCGGGGGTGCCAGGTTCGCCATCTCTTCCTCGAGGTCCAGGATTTCCCTAGAAAAAAGAGAAGGGGGGGGGTCTCTGAGTTACTGAAGGAAGCAATGCAGCAGATTTGACAAAAACCATCATCTGATACCGCCTGATTCTGATTTTGTTTGTTGTTGCCATTTTCAGTCCTTTCTACAATTGGTCTCATATCCTTTGCATGATTGTGATTATTCCCCTGCATGAGTGCTACTAACACAAACGCAAACTCTACTGGCCATTCCCTCAGTTCTGGTGATGCTGTTTGATCCAGTATCTGAGGGCCAAGAGCTGAAGACAGGTTGAAGGGTTTTTTCAGACACATTGTGTTGTCTCTTACCTTATCACCTTTAGCGCCAGCTTCTCCTCGTGGTCCCTGCTCACCTGGGGGGCCCTACAAAAGCAAACATATAGCTTCAGCAACATTCATAATGAAGCATTTAAATATGGAGTACATATCCAAAATGTCCATTTCAGTAAAATCAATAGAAATTCTGATATTTACCATAGGCCCTTGTGGTCCTCTTGGTCCTATGACCTACAGAAAGATTTTTTAAAAAAGAAAGAAACATTTTGATTCTGTGGCTATTTTCATAAATGACTCTTCATTAGCGTCTTTCATATTGAGTCTGTTTCCACCAGTTTTGAACTCCCTAAAATTAGAGAACATTCCAGCCTTGTAGGAGGTGGACATCAAGCTGCAAACAAAATGATTTCATTTGACAGGGCAGGTTTTTCTAGAACCATCACCTCCTTTAACCTCTGATTGGACCGACTTTTTTCATGTGACATGTGCACTTGGAGCAAAGTTGCTGAGAAGATGTGAGAGGATTTGATAAGGTTCATTATGTCCCAGGAATGCAGGGCTTTTCCTCATTTAAAAGAAAGTCAGAGACATTCACAGTCACTTTCTCGTGAGTTAGAAACTGCCATGTTTCTTAAGGGAAGAAATGTTGAAAGTTGAAGATAAAGTCACTTATAAAAAATAGAAACTGTGAGAAATGTCACAAAAAGCATTCAATTTGTGTTGGTGAGCATTACGAAAATAAATGGGCAGATGATCATTTAAATCCTGTAATTCAATTCAAATGAAAGTGAACAATATAGAAAAAAGGTTTGTTTGGTTAAGTGGCAGTTCTTTGAGAAAAATTGTGTTACATACAACAATTATTTCAGGCATTATTTCACAATTTTAAATTTATGAAGGTCTATACTTACATCTGCAATCTCTCCTGGTTCTCCTTTCTGGCCCTAAATGATAAAAAAGATTAAAATTATACAAGTTGCCTGACAGTTTATTGCATCATAACCACAAGAAAAATAAGTTCTGTGTGATAGCACAAGTTGCTGGGGATGCATAACAGCCACTGACTCACCTTAGCCCCAATTGTCTCTGATGTTGCAAAAGAGGAAAGAGAGGAAAGAAAGAAAATAATTATAAGTTATACCTTGAAGTGATATTTCAAACACAGGATTGATTTGAAATCTACTCTGTGATTCTTACAAAGGAGACCTGCAAGAAAATTCAAGAATGCTGAAGTGATCAAATAACCTTCACCAAACCCGAAGGCATAAAACCCATCCAGATTATATTATTGATGCAAGAGTTGAAGCAGAAACAGTAGATGAAGGTTTAGATTCAATCATGCAAAGGTAAATAAAAAGTAAAGTGCCAAAGATGAGTTTTTAAAAAAAGAAGGGCAACTGCTTAAGTTGTGCATTGTGCATTATTCAGTAAAAATGAAGTATTTTAGAGCAAATTTGTAACCAATCAGGAAAGGACCATAAACATTAGAACTAGCAAGACAACAAGAAAAAGGAATGCTACAATTGAGCATTTTGCATCAATCATAGCAAGTATTTATTGTACACTGCACTCTCTTTGATATCTTGATTAGATAATTACTGTTATATGTATTTAACTAGAGGTTTCTAAAGATAGTGCAGGAATATAGCAGCTGCTCAAAAGAACCTGAAACTTTGAGGTAATATCTATTTACAATAATCTTGACATAAAAGGTTGGAGAGATCTTCGGGAGACTATTTAAATTTGTAGAAGGCCTAAAAACTGGGTCAAATGAATCATTGAGGTGTTGCACAATATGAAGACTTCATCTTAGCCTTGTGTTAAATTGAGCAGAAGTGTCTCTACTGGTTTATGTACAGATCAGAAAGCACATGACAGGATCCAAATCTCACACGAAAAGACTTTCATTGGGACTGTGAAATCCTGATAATGTTGCTTATCTACTCTCCATAAAACCATGTAAAGAGTCACTCTCGAATAGGGAACATCAGCTGGTAACAGATTTTTTTTAAAAAACATATAAATATCAAATTTATAAAATTATCATATTTTAAAGCAGTCAAAAGTATGAAGATTGCACTCAGGCACTAAACAATGACCACTCTAGTCCTAATCAGGCAGAATATCTGGATCCAGTGACAGTTTCCTATTGAAAAGTGTTAGCCAGGAAGGAGATGAAAGCAAGCTAAAAGAGTAATTTATTTATGGTTATGTGAATAAATAAATTACAACCAATGGGGGAACTGGCATCAGCAGGGCAGATGGGACAGCACTCTCCAGATGGGATGATAGGGTTGGCACACTCTTTGATCTCCTCGCAGATTATCTCATCACACAGAACCGCTCCGCTGTCACACACACAGATACGACACGGCTCTGGCTTCCACACATCCTTATCATTATACAGCTGGCTATCCTGGATGCAGCCCCCTATCTCCTCTGTGGTGGCCACCAGGGGTTGCATGGCAGAGGAGGAATGGGAGTAATAGGAGGGTTCAAGAGAGAATTAGACAAGGGGGAGGTAATGGCATTTGAACAATGTTGTGAGTTGGTATATAATATGTTTAAAAAATAGTTGGTTTAATAAAATGATAAGAGGATGTAAGGGGTCAAAGGGCAAGGCGAGGAAGTAGGAGGAGTAATAGCAGAAGAGGAGGGATTATCGGGTATAGGGGAGGGGCATAAACGGAAGAAACAGAAAAAGCTATTTGGTTCCAAATAAAAACTTTGAACAGTATAAACTTGGGTGGTTATGCATAAAAAAGTGAGGGTGGGAGTGAGAAGACTTGTTCCTTTATTGCTGATGAACAGGTGCTCATCTGACCCAAAAATACACTGCTGTGAATCAGTAGCTGTGGAGCGCAACAGTAATTTATGAGTTTTAAATTTAACACACAATGTATGCAAGGAAATGCTGCTAAGTTATCGTAAAGAGAGTTTAATAGCAGCATAAAGTGCAACGTAAACACAAGCCACAGTTAATGGTACCGTCTGAAGCCTTGATTGAGGTATTTCACGTCACTGGCTGAGTATATTTAACCTGCAGGCCTGCTCTGCTGCTCGAATGAATGAACCTCTCTTATAGGGACGCCGTGCCCAGTTGACAAGCTGCTGCTTTAAGTAAACAGAGGGTCCTTCTCCATCTGGATCCCATAGCTGTGTTAAGAACCAGTGCAAAGACGTTGGGGAATTAAGAATGGGTGATTTGTTTAGATTATATATCTTATACGGCTTAGGATTGTGCCTGTTAACTGCTGTTATTTGTGTTTTAGTTATATTTGTGAAAGTGATACTTAGCATATACATGTTACATGACCAGAACTAAAGTATTGTGTTTTTCAGTGAAACTTTGGAATTAAAGCAAAATTTATTAAAGGCAAAAAATGGTAAATGGACTGGTTCTTATATAACACTTTTGTGCTCTAATTGAGTAAGAAGATGTGGAACTGAAAGCAGTCACAGTGTATAGCTTCTTGTTATAAATACACCTATATGTCTATCATGCTGTACACACGGTCCTCTGTCCTGCTACCCTTTGAGCCTTCTAGTTTGGGGTCAAGCAATGTCTGACACCATCACATAACATCATGAAAACCCTGAGGCTGCTCCAGTCAAACACTGTGGGGCATCTATTTTAAGCCTTTTTTTTTTTTTGAAAACTTTTAAAAATGTAACCAGACAAAGCATGAAAGGCTGAGTTGTAGGACCCAGGTGAGGACAAATGAGCACTTGTTCACCTGGTCCTCCATCCCACACAGATGCACCTTGACAACCTTACCTATCCTACTGAAAGAAATCCATTTGCAACCTTGGCAAGACCTTTGACAAGCAGACAGCATCAAAACATTTAACTACTGCTTTGAAAAAGTTTTTCTTTTGACAACACACCACTTCCACTGGATTTACTAGATCTACAAAGATAATGTTGAAATGGAAACAGAAACAACTGGTAATGTAATCAGAATTACAATTCAATATTAAATAAGGAAGTGCAAAAGAAAAAATACTGCAACTTACGGTCATCCTCCTCCTGACATCTGACCATGGATAGTAAAACAACTTGGGATGCTACAAGTAGCAGAACAGTCCTTGAGTCCACAAAGCTGAACATGTCTAAAAATTAGACATGCAGGAGTTTGGGTGAGAAGTGAAGGGAAGGAGGAGACCAGGCTTTCAGTCAGTGGTATGTTAAATTCGTGTTCCCAGAGACTTATGGCACCATGCAGTCAAACCCTCCAAAATCTAAGTGGAATCCACCACAGGGCCCCGGCTGGCACTCTGCACCCACTGCGTCAGTGCAGGCACCGCGGTTTTATGTCCACTGTGCCTTGTATGGATCTTCGTATATTCCAAAATACCAGTCCTTCCCCCAGACCCCCTGTCAGGCTGAAACCTGAACCTCATCTCCCTCCCCTCAATCTACACTCTCAGGGATTTTTTAACCCAAACCCTCCTTCTTGCCTTGGCCTGCTTGGTCTGGCCTGGCTATGAGATGCACCTACACTTTCAAATTAAAAGGGCAGCTGCAAGAAGCAGAGCACAGGTCAATCACATGCCACTGTGTGGGGGGATTTGGAAATCCCTGTGTTACAGTGACTCACATTGCTTTCTTGTTAACAAGCCTAAAAGGAAGTATGAATTACTATCACAATATACACTGAATATCCTTTATATATACATATCTGATAATATTGGTCAGTGGAGAACTGATTAGACAAAAACTAAGGCATTTTCTGCAAATGAGCAAAAAAATCAAGATGAATTTTGGTCCTGGCCAAATGCAGGTGTTTCTGATCCTGGGTCACTTTTCTACAGAAATGAACTAGAAATACTAAAGACTATATAAACCAAAGTATAAGGAATCTTTTAATTAAAAACCATAAGTTCAAAAAATACTAACGGCACCTTTTTTTTTTTTTCCATTGGTATTGTGTGATTTCCTTATTCAACTGAATTAGATAGATGAAAAACAATTTCCTTATTTTTATGGTTAGTGAGGTTGCCTTATATATAGTAATGATAAACAGCCATGTGCACGTCAAATACTGAATTTTAATTCATGCAAAAAAAATTTTTTTAATAAAGGGCCTCTGCATGTGCATAAGCCAGTGACTGATGCTTTTAATTGGCTTTTGGAGATTAAAGTATTAGGAGATAAATAGAAAAATTATTCTTTTCACAGAATATCTGTCCGCATGCAGGGTGCAATTGTCCCATAAAGCCATAAAGCATACCAGATTTAATTTCATCCAGTCATTTTGTTGTGCGTTAGTAAGGACTTTGATAGTAAAGTTTCACCTTACAGCTAGATGCGTTAAAAAAAACCTTATAAATGCATCTAAACCTTTGCAAGAGGACAGAATAAATGTTTTTGTTTCCTGAGTAATGAACCGCTACTTGCATTTAAACTCTCAGTTCATGGGAGCTCAACAAATGGGTCAGCGGGGTTGTTTGCTTCGGTTTAGTCTCTCGGATTATGGATTAAACTGCAGAGTTTAGACAGCCTTTAAGTGTTGAGCTGACCAATCAGCAGCTATGTCACGTTCTCATTATAGTCAAACTTTCTGAGAGGCTTGTCTGTTTGGACAAAGACAATCAACAAGTGGCTAATCAGTTAAATGAGCTATTCTTCTGGCCTTTGAGTTAGAGCTAAATGTTCTGCAATCAGATGTTAGCTGACCTTAAAGCAGCATTCCAGACAAAAATCAATATATATAACATCTACTGTGAAGCTGAAGTAGAAGGGAGATGAAAGATCTGCATGATCTTTGTTATATCTCTCTGGTAGATAGGCCCAGGTGAGTGAGCTTGAAAAGGAGTCTGTCATGAGGAGAGGCACAGTAATTCCAGGGTCATGACCTCCTAGAGAGCCCCTCTTGTTCCACACACAGGAAAAAAAGATCTGAAACTGACATCTTACCTGGACCTGTGTGAGCTGCGTGGTTTGGTATATTGGAATTGCATTTAAGGAAGACGATAGCAGAAAACCGATCCAACATCAATCCAAATCAAATCACAGATGCATCTACTCTTTTGTGCACTCCAAATCCATTTGTCATAATTTCCTGTCAATATGAAATTTGATTTATAGTTAAGGTGCCTAGAAAAAGAGATCCTTGTTTAGTATGATTTTTTAAATTTTTGTCACCAGGTTTAAGAGGACAGAAAAAATCAGCAATAAAGCAAATGAGTCTGACAACAAAAACATTTCAGGAATTTAGCAGGCCAGCTGAATCAATAATGAGTGGTCTTAAACACAAGGAGTACACAGTACCATTCTGCACTAACACTCTGTCCACTATGGTGTCAGGTCGAGTCAATGTTGCTGTGTCACAATGAGAAAGATGTTGGTGGATTTTTATTGGTTACTTGGAAAATAACTCACAATCTACTATAACTCAACTTCTAATCGACCCTGAAATCATAAATATGGGCAAAATAGTCAGACAATAAATATCAAGTGTTTATACCATGCCAGAAGAAGCAACACTGGTAGCTTAGAGAAATTACTGCACCCATTTATAGCACCCACTAAGTGCTGAGTATGTAGATCCTCCAAAGACGAATGCAGACGAGAGCTGTGGAGCAATCATTTGGCATTCATCAGTGCTGCATTGCTACAGCTCTCTTTAAACTGACATTATAGGACTGTCACAGATTGCCAGTGCAACTTCAGTTACAGATCTGTGTCAAGGTACAGCAGGAATACTGAGACCAGTTCAGCTCTACATAGGCCTTTTCTCTGGTGCTCTGACTGTGTACAGCCTCCTGCCGTCTCCCAGCACACACACAATAGGCCTCTGTGTGCACGGCCCGCGGAATGCTGTGAGATGGCAGGGCAGTGGGATAGCTACATGGTGAGGATGGGGGTTGGTGGATGAGGAAGGGTGTGGAAGCTCGGAGGATGAAAACTGGGAGAGTTTGGTTTTGAGGTAGGGGAAGGGGAAGAGATGGGAAGGAGGACGAAAGGAGGGTGGTGATGGGGGGGCTGATCTTTCACTACTGTATGGGTGCAGTGAGGCTCCTGGGGTCTAGAAGGTGTCTAGGTTTCTGCACAGTGACCATAACAGAGGGGGTGGATGTAGTCCTATGTACACATAGTCAGCACCTACCTGGAGGACAGGAGAATATCAACAGGCCTTATTCACAATATATCTTGTCCCTCATTTGGTTCTGAAGAACATATAAGATAGCAGTTGCTACAAGAAGCTCAAAATGTATTGCTTCTTCCATTGCTGAGACTGAAGGAAGCCAAATGTCAATGAGAAAAAGAAATCTGCAGCAACAGTCATGCCAGTGGTCCCATGGGGCTATAATGCTCATTATGTACCTGAAACTGAAACAACTCCCTTAATCTTGTTGGGGTGGAATGTGTAGCTTTACCTGAGGGCGGTGCCAGAAATGTTTCTACTAACAAAGATTTGCTGTGCAGTGGCCACTTTGAGACAATGAAGAGCCAAATTGTCACCCTCAGACTCTGACTCAGTTTTTAACAGTTCAAGTTCTTTTTTGGAGCTGCACATCAGTGTGCTTATGCACCAATTCTTGGATACTGAGATGTTCATGTGCCAAATGTGCATTACAATTTATTGGTGTACTTCATAAAGGCCTCACTGAGTGTGTAGCATTTAGGTTTACACATGACTTACAGCTACTACACTAATGTATATCATGTTTTCAATTACAAAGTACATCTTGGACTTACAGACCGGGCTGTAGCCTGTGCACATTTTGAATAAAGGTCTTTGCCATGGGTTAGTGAAGAGAACTGGAATCAGAAATTTAGTCAGCAGTTTTAGAGGTATGAGGATTTTCTGGGATATGAACAGCCTCAGAGACTGAAATATGCACCAATTTCTACAGAAACAGCAATAAGATGGGTAATATTGCTAAGTCCTCACTGATTATTAGAAGTAAGCCTAACTTCTAGGCCAAGGGCATTAAACCTACAACTCTTTTGCCCATCTACAGTGGTTCCCTTCAATTTTAACAAAAAATAGGTGAATATGAAAATTGTTCTCTTAATTTTGCTGAACCTCAATAGTAATGGTTATTATGCAAGTAAAGACATAAATGGCTCATCTTTAGACCCTGGGCATGCATTCCAAATCGAAATAAATAGAAGTCATGGAGGAAAAGTAATAATTTAACAGTGCATGGGCAAATTTATCAGTAGGATTCAAAGAGGCCTGCACAGCTTTATAACTACTCTGTTTCAGAGCAGGCCTCATGCTCTGATTTTTTAGTAATCAAAATAAGTAAATAATAAGCAAACCATTTTAGTAATAGTAATATTAATAGTTTAATAAATGCAACAAAAACATGGCACTATTTTATTGAAAAAAACTAAGTTAAAAAACTAAAGAATTTTAAATGGCCCACTGCAGAGTAACCATATGTGGTACACAATATTATTTATTAATAATGCTGATGGGTAATTTCTATTTAAAATCTATTAAGGTAACATAAGAGAAGGTACACTTCTTAAACAAGTTAAAAACAAACAACATACAAGTAATAGATAAGAGCTAATCATATTTAATCTAATCTAATATAATATAATCAAAGAGGTGGGCATTAGAAGGCTCACATACACTTTAAGTAGAATCGCTTAAAAAGGGCTCTTTTAATAGTAAATAGTTGCCAACTCCTGTCCTGCTCTAGCCCTATGTTTTAGAGAAAAATAAAGGGTCTTTAAAAAATGTAAATAGTTTTGTTGTGTGTCAAAAATCACATAGTTGATATCATAAGTTTAGGGTTACTTGTCATCATTAGTGAGGACTTAGACCTCAAAGGATTCAAATATGTGCAATAAGTGACATGTATGAGCTTCTGTATGCTGCTATATTAATTCAAATAAATTTTGAGCTTGGACAATGAACTAAATCTAAGGATGCTAATTATTTAAAAGTTAGAGCTGTCATGTCATCAGTCATAGCTGCAGATTTAAAAGACAGGCTCTGATTTGTTCAAGTCTGTTTAAATGGTGCTGTAATAAAGCATCCTATCCATACTGGCCTTATAGTCATGTCTTCTTAATGTGATAACACTGATGTGATGGGGAGGAAAAGCTAATATGAGGCTGAATTAGTCAATAAATATCCATATTTGTATTGCGTAGCTTAATAACAACAACAGCGTAGCTTAATAAGACCACACACTCCAGAGAAACACAACAAAAGGACTTTGACACTTAAAAGGACAGTCAATTCTGATTATAGTCACCAGGTAAATCTGATCAGAACCTCAGTTAAACATAAGCTGGCAGTTTTTGCACAGATCAAAGACTATGGGGTTTTTGTTTGTTTGTTTGTTTGTCCACTACAGAAAGAAGAAATATTGCATTAACAGAAAAAAACAGTTTCAACTTAGATATATTTTAATAGGGATTAAAAATAGATTATTTCTTTTATTTTTAAATACAGTAAAACCTTATTAAAAATACACAACTTAAAAAAAACTGTTCACTAAGGCATCCTACTGCTGCCATTTGAGAAACAGATTTTACAACGTATGGTTGGATGGTTATGACAAGTTTCTAGGAAATTAATGTAATGTAATTCAGTGTTATATCCTCTGTCTGTCTGTGTGTGTGTGTGTGTGTGTGTGTGTGTGTGTGTGTGTGTGTGTGGCTATGTGGGTAAGACTGAATTTGTAGAAGAGATGGAATTCCTTTCACCCTGGGTGGCACAGGCATAATGGCCCTTATCCTTTCATTTTGAGAGATGCATTAAATGATGCATTAAATCTCCACAAGCTTTCAACAGTTTCTAATAAGGAGCTTTATTTCACAATGTGCTGTACCTGTTTAATACCTCTTCTTAATATCATATTATTATCATGCAGGCTGTGGCTTTGGGTTTAACAGAAACTGGAAATGGATTAAATTAAGGTGTTTTACATACTTTGTTTCTGAAGTAATATCCGAACACGAGTGGTGTACGTACGCTTGAACAAAATGTGTTTCGGGGTTGCGAAGCTGGGTTAATTTGGAAAATAAGCACGAATCAATCCAATAAAAATGGCAGTGTAACTGGTAATGTGGTGAAGACAGGCTGATAATGGGGATAAGTAATGGTTCCCATGGCTCTAAATTAGACCTGAATGGATAGATATCTCTTACCCTGTTAATTACCACATTTTTTCTTGTATGAACTGGCTCATCTGAATTAACTTTTAGGAAGCACATATAACCTACATCCTTTTCCAGCTTTTCTTATATACCTGGCTATAGCCTATATTTCTTGCTATGATCTCAAAGTATCCCAACAATTGCTCCAATCATATTTCATTCTTTTTTCTCCTTAAGGTTCTTAAAACTGGCTGTCCAAGGTGGCCTCTATTTCAAGGCTTTAGCCAGACCTCCAGATTACTGAAGATGGAAATCAAAGCTCCAGAGTGGGTATGTTTCTTTTCCTGTGTGAGGTGGAGGGGGAAAGAGGTTAAGTTTGTGCAGGCTTGGTGAGTGCAGCAAGGGGGCTTTCTCACACAGACGGAGGATGAAGGGACAAAGGTGGCATTCATTGGCCCAGGAATGGAAAACATTTTCTGCTGAAAACAGAGAAGCTACAACTGGCAGAAGTAGCCCAGAGCAGCTATGGATTAGACGTGTACCTTGTGAAAGAACTAACATGCCTGAAAGTGCACAGGAGAATGCCATTACTAGCAAGGCCTTGTTTATTTGGCAGGGGAGATAATATCATGCCCCTAAGTCTGCTGACAAAGTGTTACTGCATAGTCTGAAAGAGTGAGAAAGACTGTATATGATGTATATGATTTGATTGCCTTGATAATATACAGATTTGAAATAGATAAATGTGAATAAATAAAAATAGAAAATTAATAAAAATGTCATCTGATTTTCTAAAATTTAGCAGAATTCTCCATCATGATGGTGATCATGATCATGGTGTCTTTACCAAGGGGTAAAAGTTTTGTGATACTCTTCGGTGGACATCTCACATGTCAGCTGACATCAAAGACAGGAAGCCAGATTCAAAACTCAAAAAAAAGAAGAAAGAAAATACAACAAAGGATCTTTGAAGCACCAGGAAACATGCTGAGAAACCCCCTGGAGAGGAAGGATCTCCACTGTGATGTGTTCTCAGTAAAACAACAACGCCAGAGAACGGTGACTGACCTGAGTAGAGGGTCCTGGAGTGAGTACGCCACCTAGAGGACAGGATAGTAAGATTTCAGTCAATCAGTGTGGGACGCTCACCAGGGGGTGTCACTATCTCACAGCAGTAGAAATGTAGCAACAACCTGACTGCAACCTTACAGGAAGTATTTAACAGACAACACACAATTGGGGATTTACCTCAAACCATAATTACATTTAATGACCAATATAGGAATAAATTCAACTACTGACGCATTTATAATGAAGCATTGCCTATATTCATCATTTAAAATGTACCAAAACACTCTTAAAACATTATTATTGTTATTGTTAAAGATCGCCTCCTTCATCATTACTAACAGCAATAATCAAAACAACAATAATAATACAGTAGGAATAATGAGTTTAAAATTTTGCATAAAAGTAACAAAAAATATTAATTAAATATTAGAAAAAATACAGTTTTATAAATGTCTAATTTCTACAGTGAGGGATAAATGAACCAGTTTAGATAGTTTATAAGTTTTTAAGTGATCCGTGTGTGAAAATGAAATTTAAATCTTATTTATGAGCTCATCCCAGGATTTAACTCCATTTAATCTCAGTTTATGTAAATAAGGGGACAAGTTCACGCTGATGAAATATTTTTGGACGGTCACTGGATGAGGAGAAAAGATAAATACCTCATAGTAAAAGACTAGAACATCTCATTAAAGTGTGGAAGTGATTTAGCTGCAGCAGAAATTAAATCACTCAGCAGTATCATGTCAGTAGGTGCTGGTTGTTGACCCCACCACGCTGTCTGTGTCACAGCTCCGCCCAGCAGCAACAGCCCGTACTTGTCTCTCTGTAAGACAGTTGCTGCTTAAAGCTTCGAAGACCAAGGAGCTCTGGTCACAGATATCTCTCAAGATTAGCTACTGGAGGGAGGAAAAAAAATACTTTGAATTATTAAACACTGAGCACTACTTATCACAATGCATTGCCTGAAAAGTCTGAGGACAGCTAACCCGGGAATCCTGCAGCTATTTAAAAATGCAGGGATCTCTGCCAGAGTTGGAGCTGACAGCATGGTTTTGTCCAGAACTCAGCAACCTGTTCCTCTCCCCTGCTGGGTCGCAGCATCACCCCGCACCCATAGAGCCTATCATCATCAGCAGGGCCCTGATGTGGACCAAGGACACTCCAAGTAGGTCACAGAAGACTGTCTCTATTAATTAGCCAAAACGTCATTCAGTTCTTTAATTTTTTTTCCTACAATACTCTCACATTATTCCTATGGTGATATAAAGCTCACGTTAGCGGCTTAATTCGCTGTTCCCCTCATTATTCAAAGTTTCTAGTAGTATTCTAGTAGCAGGTAGTCACACATGGAGGAAAAATTGACATTTTTAAAGCACTCGATAAAGTTAAAATTGTCAAAAAATGTTAATATTTTGTAATAAACACTCTTACTTTTTATCTAGAAATGCCAAAGTACACCACTCAGCATCCCTTATTTTTAAAGCTGCATCTAGAAGACAGCTAATGTTTGCTAATGGAGGAAAAAAAACATGGTTTGGCTCTGTCCAGAGGTTAAAAATAATAATAAAAGCTTTATAAGTACATACATGACAAACTAATTTAAAAAATAGTTGTAATACTAACAATACAGCAGTTTGCCAGGTCAAGAAACAGTAACATTTGCTGCCATTAAAACCGCACTAAGACTTCAGAAAAACTAGCTAAAACAATGTTTTGAGGTTACAAAAATAAAAAGGAAATGTCCTTAGTCTTTGTTAGTGTGTTTAAATTTGTCTAGCTAATAAGCAAAGAGGCTTAACTGAGACAGGATTACTATATGACATCCAGTGTTTGGTCTGTATTGTAAAGTTTCTGAACTTCTTATATTTTGCCCCTGACAAACACCCCAACATTATGAGAAGAAGAAAATAACATTAAAACTGGCTCCAAATTAAAATTACACATTTTTAAACAATATAAATGAATCTGAATTGAGCAAACCCACTCTGGAGACTAACTGAAACTCAACTGAAAATAAAAAGTAAAAAACAAATTAAAAACTAAAAAAAACTAATTTTAAAAAAACCCTATAAAACCAGGCTGCCATAACTGTTTGTAAGGTAAATGAATAATAATAATGTGTTTAATTATTAGATCACCACTCATTTTTTCCTCTTTATGTTGCTCACATGTGTGTGGATTTGATGCTTTTTACTGACCCTTAGTCACTACAGTAACCAAAGTGTAGTCAGTAACTAAATCTCTTTGTAATTTGGGCTGCTGGTCAAACAAAACAAGAGAGTGTTTGTCACATTAAAATTAAAAAAATGTTTGCTATTTTTTAAAAATCAGAATTAATAAAAAAGTAATTGGTAGATTAAACAATAATGAATATAATTCTTTGCTAGTGTTAAAAGTTGCTTATAAAGTTTTACTCAAGTGAGAAATATGGCATAATTGAAATGGTGAATTCACGTTATTACATTTTACACTGTAATTTATTTAATTGGCATCAAATTACTTGCCAAACTTGAGGCAGTTAATTTACTTCTCTGTTCTGTTAATTACTTAAATGCACACAAATTTAAACACAATGCAGTTTTTAACAGTATTGAAGAGTGCACATTCTGTAAATCTAAAGTGATCATTGCCGCATATACGCTGCTCAAAAAAAAATTAACACACCAGATCTCAATGGGGGAAAAAAAAATCATGCTGGATATCTATACCGATAAGAGCTGGGTAATGTGTCAGAACCAAAGGATGCCACATTGTTTGATGGAAATGAAAGTCATCAACATACAGGGGGCTGAATTCAAAGACACCCTGAAAATCAAAGTGAAAAAATAATGCGGCAGTCTCGTCCATTTTGTCAAAATTTTATTGTAGCAACTCAAAATGATACTCAGTAGTTTTGCCCCACATGCTTCTAATCATGCCTGCCAATATTGGGGTATGTGCCTAATGAGACAACAGATGGTGTCCTGAGGGATCTCCTCCCAGATCTAGACCAGGACCTCACTAAACTACAGGACAGTCTGAGGTGTAACCTGGTGGTGCCGGATGGACCGAAGCATAATGTCCTAGAGGTTTTGTATTGGATGTGGTTTTGGTGACCGTGGGGGCAGTTAGTGGTATCAGTTCCTTATGAAGTGCCTGCATACTCTCGCCACATGAGGCCAGGCATTGTCATGCACCAGGAGGGAACCCAGGGTCCCACTGCAAAAGCGTAGGGTCTGACAGTGGGCCCAAGGATTTCATCACGATACCCAATGGCATTCAGGGTGCCGCTGCCTAGCCTGTAGAGGTCTGTCAATAATGACAGTCAATAATGATTAACAAACACTGGCCCGATCACTATCCCAGAAGTTTAACTGACTTGATGCTGTACTCTAATTAAAAAGTATTTCTTCAATTTTTTTGAGCAGTGTATTTATATAACAGCACCATCCATGCAAAAAATTGCAGCAGAGGGAATAATGACTCCATTACCAATCCTCAAAACAGGGCTATGCTTATGCTATCAATATTTTGGGTACGTTTTCAATTGATCCAACCCACTCTTGCTAGCTGTCTAGTGCCATCTAGCACTGCATGTTAAGCAGGTTAATTTTCTTGCATGGAAGAGAGTGGTATCAATTCAATTTAAAATGTTGAAATTCTTATTATTGACAGAGTACCTGATTAACAACAATGGGTTTGAATCAAACTGCAGAAGGTTTGCTGGTGACAGTATTTAATTCATTTCCAACCCTTCTTATACAAGGAAATGCCCTGCTGTCATTAAAATTGATAAGATAAATTATATTTTAAAATATATGTTTGCATATTAATTGTATGGTACACCCCCAAAAGCTATACTGTATATTGTATATATGTATGTATGTGTTGTTAAGCCTTCACTAAAACAAAGTTTATGTGAGGATCAAAGTATATAGTAGGAAATATGCCAATATTTACACTACTAGCTTTATGTTGACATAAACTTTGACACACTGCTCATGGTCTGGCATTGACACTCACAACATACGTGTGTGTTGTTTGCGTTTTATAGAAGTAGGTTGATGTCCAGCATGGAGGACCTGTTGTTCTACACCATCACTGATGGCAAAGAGATGATCCCTCTCTCCCAGTTCATCTCTGTAAGTTAGCAGCACATTAACACTTCTTCTTTCGGGCAAAGCACTATTTTGGCTTTCCGTGACACATGTGAATGTACACAAAGACACTTGACTAAACGTTTGACTTTAATCAAATCAACCTTGGTGACTGTCATCATATCCCACAGTAGGAATCCAGAGCATCTCCACCTGACGGTGGAGTCCAGTTTAAAAGGTGTCTAGGGACTTTCTTATGCAACAGGACTAAATATAGTACATGTAGTTGTGGCACCAAGCACCAAAGTAATTAGAATCAGAGAGCAGTGTTCATTTTTCCCATTAATGTTTAATTATTATTTTGGCTTTAATTACAACAATACCTTACAGTTCAGATGTTGTACTGGTTAATTTAATAATATCACTAGATTAAAGGAATTTAATTTAGAAGACTGAACCTTCCATTTTCTTACTTACTCTTATGACTGTCATGAGGCTCCTATCCTATACATGAAATCCTACATGAACACACATTCAAAAAAAGTCATGCTTCTGTGAACATGTGCCACAGTTCATGTTTTAAAAGTCTTGCAAGAGCTCAGCATACTGAGAAGGTGAACATAGAAATCAATAGACACAAACAGATAATCCTTTTCATTTCTATGATGATGATGACTATGATGGAACATTTTAGGCAGACAGTTGGTGGCTGCGGTGTCTATGGCAACTCTGTCGTTTTAAAATGAAGTGTGCATTAAGGAGAAGAGATGTGTGTCAACACAGGTGATGTGTTGTTGCCAGCACAGATGACTTGATGTGTTTGTAGAGGTTACTGGAGCATGGAAAGTGCTACTCGATGTCTCTGCAATGGAAATAACAACTGCAAAACACATTCACCCTAATAGGTTCAGAGTGTCATAAAACACTGGAGGGAGGACCCAAAAGCAAATGAGCTAAAAAAGGGCAGAGTCAAGACTATGGGTGCGGTCAAATAGCCAAAATTGCTTAGGAAGGTTTACAACTGAGTGAAGTGACTTGGAAGTATCTGCGTGGTAGCCATAATTAGAGCTGATTGAATTCTATAAATACTTAAGTAAAGGTTGTTTCAGTTCTTCCTTTAGCAGAGCATACACTGGGCCATCATTTGTGAACATAAAGGGGATAATAACATCCCATAAGTCCTAGTGACACACCATCTGACCATTCATGAAAACAATCAACAAACCTGTGGCACAGATCTTGTAAATTTTAATTATAAGTGGTTTTTTTTCCATTTCCATGACCTGATATGTTTTGAATTTTCAACAATAAGCTATTAAATGCACAGGCTAAACTCTAGAGCATAACGCTGCTGTAAGAAAACCTACTTTTTCTCAAGGTGTTGCCTTTCACTAAGAAGATATATTTATATAAGCTTTGTAAATAAAAATTGTGTGCATTTAGGGTTTGCTATAAATACTTCAATTTGTATCAGTTATGTCTGTTGTTGTATTGCCCACCTTTAATATTATCACAAAAAAGGTTCAAGAAGAGATGTTATGATATCTTTATCCATCCCTGATTACCAAAGAGAACAGTAGCTGAAATAACATTTAACAGGTTTGGGGATAGAAAAAAAGTAATGCATGAGTATAAGGAGACCATGAGAACAAAATTTAGCTTCCTTTAATCCTCTTATATTTGTCCTTGTGCTAAATGCCAAACCTTTATTATTAAAAAAGTCGATTAGTTTCAGTCGTGAAAATCAAGCTCTGTATCACAGTGTTTGATATTTTTATGGAGATTCAGAAATGTGGAGTACATTATTTCTCAGGTAATCTAAATCGATACATTTTGCCGGCCAAGTTCCGTCTTCACGCTTCAACTATGTTTGTTTTGCATTTGACTTTATCTGTGAACTTAAAACTGCTCACAAACCCAAACCTCACGCAGCCAACTGAAGGACAGAACTCTAAAATAAACTCAGGAACGTCACACATGCAGCAGTGTAACATCAGCATTTCCTCCTCTGAAGATACTCATAACTACAAGAGCATGCTTGCAGCCATGTGCTTGCTTATTGAGTCACTTACAGTATCAGTCAAAAGAAGTCTCACTGGTCAGGAGGGTCATGCACATGGTGTCCCCAAAATAGATCCACATGGGACAGACTGGCACTGTGACTTATGAGAGGGATTCCAGTGATCTGGTCTATGCCTGTATTTTGCCCTCTCTCCCTTGGGGCAACACCTGAAGCTTTGCACTTCTTCATTGTACGTGTCATCTACACATGCTTAATCTTCTTACATAAATAACTTTTTCAGTGTCTGAAAAAGTATCTCATTTGTTACTCCCTGCCTTCCTCCCTTGTGTTTGTTATTTCCCCATCTCTGCAGGCTTTGAGAAAAACAGGCTTGTTAACATCTGATCCTCGGCTCCGTGACTGTGTCTATCAGATGCGAAAATCCACCCATGACTCCATCGGGCCAGTCATGATGGACAAGAAGCTTTTCAGAAGGTGGAAAAAAGCATTATGTATTGTGACATCGTTTGGAAACACAGTTGCTTAGCACGTGAAAAGTAGTCAGAAAATTTTCTGGGTGTGTTTAAAAAGAACACTGGCTATCTATGACTGCTGCATAAACAATGAAATGCTCTTTCAAATAAAGATTAGACAAAAGAGAGGAAACAGGTGAAACTGTTAGGTTAGGTCCTTTTGAGAGTTTTTGTTAAGTAACAGAAGTGATCTGTGATCAGTGCTATTTGAGTCCAAGGGACAGACAGAGACAGGCGTTTTATGACCAACAGCTGCAGCTAACCAAATTCACATGCATGCATGCCAGCCAAAGCAGTGGAGGGAGCAGGAAAACAGGGGGTCTCTGGAGCTGTTAATGAAAGGGCATCATTCTGGTTTGGCTCCAGACTGTGGCAATTACATTAGTAGGCTCAACAGATCTGTAAGTGCTATGCAGGCTGCTGACCAGACAATATCATTTCATAAAAGACTAGTGTAATTCACTCAGACTCCAACTTTGGCCTGGAACAGCGCAGGGTTAAACAGTCTGTCTTTCCTCTGTTGAAATTAATTGGCCATTTCCGACTTTCTTTGCTTGTTTTCTGAAATTTGTGAGGTCATCTATTCCTGATGAACACTCAAGAGCCCACTATAAATATGCTAGTAGAAATAGAGAGAGCTATCTTCTATTTTTTTAAGGAAGTGACCCATATGAATAATGCAGGCTCTCTCCACTCTCTTTTCCTGGTGTCCCAAACCTCACGCTAGCGCCCTGGATGAGTGAGGCCTCTGGGCCAGATATTTTAGTTCTGAGCTGTCACAGAATGTGCATTCCTTTCCTTGAGAGCATGCTGCATTGCTGAGGAGTTAGCACTACATAGCAATGGAAGTTTATAATAACTACTGGATGAGTTGTTATGGGTAGATTGTTTACGCTTTTAGGTGAGTGTCAACTGGCCCCGAAGCAGGTCACTTTGAAGCCTGTGTGTTGAAGATTGCGATTATTGATTGGTGTTTTAATTATATAAACATTTTTTCATGCTTCTCAATAACTCAGGACTTGCCACTTGAATCAAAGAAGCTAATCCTCTATTTAAAAAACTTCATGTTTTAGAAAAAAGGTAAAAATAGGAGGTTCATATCAAAAAAGCTTATGTTTTCTCTAATTCTCAAGAATTGTTATCTAGTAATACAACTAGAGTTACATATATCTCAGAGTGAACTAGTTATCATTACTTTTAGATTATCAACAAAATTTGCCATACCAGCCTATACAGTACTATGCAGAAGTTTTGAGTCAGTCCCATTCTTTTACCTGACCATTTTCAAGCATTCATTCAAGCATGAAAAGACACCTAACACAAAGGATGTGTCGTGTCTACACATAACAAGACAGTTTAGGAAGCAATCAATTTTAAACTGTATCTTTAGGCACTTTGTTACTAGCAGAGAAAGCACATGGTTTGTTCTTTGAAAAATGCCAAAGATAACACAGTTTGACTGGCCTAAAAATATTATTTTTGTACAAGCAAGGCAATTCCCAAAGAGCTATTAGCCAAAAGCGTGGCATGTCTCAGCATGGTCTGCAATTCATCCTTACAAAAATTTGAGGAAATTGAACAAATGAAGGACAAAAGAAGAAGTAGCTTCAAAATAACTGCCTACAGCAGAAAAACAGCATCTGAAATTCATGTCCTTAGGAAATGGGAAAGAAATCCAACAAAGACCTGATGCAGGGCCTGAGACATGCGTCTGATCTTTCAGTTGATCCATCTACTCTTCACTGAAACCATTCTTAATGAAGGGAAACAGGGAGAAAGGTTTGGCAAATTACACAAGAACTGGACTGAAAATTTGTGGCAACAGGTCTTATGGAGTGATGAATCCAAGTTAGAAATTTTTAGGTTAAATGATAATCCACATTTACAGAGGTCAGGATAGAAATGAGGGGAGGCTCAAGACTTTTGCGCAGTACAATATATGTCCCTGTTAGTGAGCCTGCTAGCTGTGCAGCACTCTATGTTTAATTAATAGTCTAGAAGGGCACGCTGAGAGAATATCCTCGACCAAGGCCATTGCCCTATTTCACAGTATTAAAGCAAGTCGTCAAAAGCCTCACTGAAATGCTCCACCTCTCCACCAAATTTCATTAAATTTAACTTAGTAGTTCAATCACGTATCTCAGTCTTGACACTTGGCTTGGTCAAGGAATCCAGGCACCCAAGAGACACTATGATTGTGAATAGCTTATGATAGATTTGGAGTTTGCTACTCAGGTTTTACTGTTATCTAGTGCTTGAAGTTTAGATGTGGTGGCTTACCTATCTGACATAACAAAGAACACTTAAACTCTGAGAGTAATGAGCCAGTATTTCTCCCTATTTCTGCTTCTAACCTAACACAGTAGAGGTAAATGGATCATTTTATTGCTATTTTAAACTCAGTCCTTATTAAATGTTTTCCCTTGAATTATTACAGTGCGGAATAGTGCTCTGCAGCCTCTCGAGAGATTTGCATACAGTTCAAAGGGGTAATCACTTCTTCAAAAGTCTATATAAAGCAGGAGTAAAATGAGTTCCACGAAACATGCTTTCTGTCATGTATGGTTTAATATGCTCTTAGCTGGAGCCTCAGCATGAGCCAGAAGTTATGAAAAAAAATACTTTTTTTTTAAATGTGCAAATTCTCTCATCAAAACAGTAGAGGTAAATGGATCATTTTATTGCTTACAAAAACATCTCTATCTCTATTACACTCTATTACACTGGATAAGAGGCCCCTTTTTTATCACATAGGTGTGAATAATAAAATTTATTAAATCCATTTGTCTGGTTTAGTTCTGGGAATTGTGCATCCTGCATTTCTGTCATATTGAAATGGCTTCCTGGCACACTTACTGCAATGTAATTCAATTAAATTTTTCCAATTTATTTCGATCATGTAAACCATATACAGAAAGTCATTTAGGAAAATTAAAAGAGACAAGTAATACTATACCAAATAAAGCAAAATACACTCTAATATCGCTCCCCTATTCTCATTCCGCTTACATATCGAAAAAGGAACAGGAAGAAGTGCACGCTTATTTAATCCCACCCCATCTCCTTACTTATAAGTTAATATTTATACAGCTTCCTTATTGATATAAACCTCAATAACAATAATATACATATTTCTAATAATATAATATATGCTACGCAAAATTATCATCATATTGATGGGTGGTTTTATTGAGTGTTTTTACTACAGAGTAACTTCAATGACAGGCATATAAACCCTGTACTAACTGCAGCATGTCAAGTGTTTTTTTGTCTAATTTTATTCATGTCCTCTTGTAGGTGTGTCGGCAACAACATCATGTTGCTGACTAAAGCTTTCAGAAAAAAATTTATCATCCCTGACTTTGAAAAGTTTGTCCACCAGATTGATAAGATGTATGACAACGCACATCGGCAGGAAGGAGGACAAGTAAGTAAGAAGACTAGCACGCATATTGATTTGGTGTCTGCGCTGTCATTTTTAGCTCACTCACATGGGTTTCATGTCTTCATGCAGGTCGCTGATTACATTCCACAGCTGGCTAAGTTCAGCCCTGATCTCTGGGGTGTATCTCTGTGCACAATCGACGGACAGAGGTGCCGTATCAGCTCCACTTGTCATGCATCTTTCCATCCTTAAAACCTCCACCATGTGTACTGCCTCACTAACACTAATCCATTTTTTTTTTTGGTCATATCTCTGTGTTTCTCCATTACATCCTCATGTCATGCAGACACTCTGTGGGTGACACCAAGGTTCCCTTCTGTCTGCAGTCATGTGTGAAGCCTCTGGAATATGCCATCGCTGTGCACGAGCTTGGCAGTGACCATGTTCACCAGTTTGTGGGCAAAGAGCCCAGTGGACTCAAGTTCAACAAACTATCACTAAATGAAGAAGGCATGTGATTAAACACCAGTTATCCTCTATGTGGTGGTAACATATGATTCATAGTTCACAAAACATCTTTACCGGAGTTCTTCAAATGTCCAAACACTGCTGAACATTTTGTTCTGTCTTATCCAGTTATCAACACATGCGTGGGTCTCTGTGAGGAGGTTACATGGCAGGGAAAAACATTACTACACAATTTCAGAGTGGAAAACAAACTGACCTTTGCTCATTGGCTGGAAGAAATCCATGTGGTTCTACAGCTTTACGAGAGGAGATGGAGGTCAATTTGGATGTCCACTGAAGTTACCATATATGGTTTCTCACATGATAAAGGGTTAAGGTTTATCAAAATAATTTTAAAATAGCCCAATACAGGGTCCCTGGGGGGGCTGGAGTCTATCCCAATTAACTTTGGACTAGAGGCAGGGTAGGTTTTGGTACGCCAGTCTATTATAGACCTTCGTGCTGTGAGGCTGCAGGTGCAGCAATGCACTTGCAAGTAAAGTGTTTTGCTTTTATGAAAGGATCACATGATCATCTCAGAATCATCTCAGGTCTCAAAAACATCCTGAAAACATGTTTCAGAATGTAGGACTGGGAATGTTTGTTTTTTTCTGTGTGTAATGTAACATTGTAGGAACATTTTATAAAAGAAAATTTTATAAACTGCACCTCACAGATATGTTCTTTGAACATTCCGTTAATAACATCATTAGAGCTTGTAGGTATCATGTTTACCAGGAAATTTCCCTGCCAGCTGGGTTACAATAACAGTACCTGCTCATCTCTGAACAAACTGGATTTTACTGCATGTGTTCAGTTCATTAGCTGTTGCTACATCCTAAGACCCCCCAAATTAAATATATTCTCCAATCTCAGCAGTTTGTTATGTGTGCGGTTAGGAACAAGTCTGTGATAACATGCTCTCATTTCTTCTGCAGATAAACCACACAACCCTATGGTGAATGCTGGAGCTATTGTCATCAGTTCTTTAATTAAGGTAAAAATCTGATATGATACATGATAATGGATGCTTACAGACTGCACATTTCTATTTAAGAATATACACACAAAATAACTTTATGCAGTTGGCTATCATTAATGAGGTTGGTTGGTTAGGGCAGTACAGAGTAGCCTCTCAGCAGGAAGCAGCTGGTCATGGGCAAAAATAGGCTTTCCATTTTTAAACTCAGTCCTTATTAAATGTTTTCCCTTGAATTATTACAGTGCAGAATAGTGCTCTGCAGCCTCTCCAGAGATTTGCATACAGTTCAAAGGGGTAATCACTTCTTCAAAAGTCTATATAAAGCAGGAGTAAAATGAGTTCCACGAAACATGCTTTCTGTCATGTATGGTTTAATTTGCTCTTAGCTGGAGCCTCAGCATGAGCCAGAAGTTATGAAAAAAAATACTTTTTTTTTAAATGTGCAAATTCTCTCATCAAAACAGTGCCCATGCAGGAGTATGGCCGAACCCAGTATGATTTACAAGCTTTTTGGAAATTTCCATTCATTATGAAACCTGACGTTGCCACAGTTTGCAATCTGTATGAGTTGAGCAAGCAAATCTCTTTTATGCTGCTTTGCTCAGTAGAATATTCAATATAAAGAAAAGTGTGAAAATGCTGTGAGCTTGTTTTGAAATTGTATATTGCATGCTTATGAAGGGCTAAACAAATACACCACTGAAGGCCACCGATTGGTGCTTTCTTAAATGTCAAACTATTGGTGACGTTACCTTATTTACAATACAAATTTCCAAAAAACAACATATTTATACTATCTAGGTTGAAATTCACTGAACAAACTCCCCCCTGATGGATGACGTCAACAACAGCCATGACATATTTAGTCAACTGTCTGTTGGCTAGAGATCACATCGCCCCCCATAGTGCCTGGACTAAGGTCATTACCACCTGACGGACTTCTCATTGAACTAATCTGTGATCTTTGCCTGTTTTTGTATAAACATGTGGCCATATATGGTTGCAAAGGTTTTATCTGTGTTGGTTTTTGAAGTCTCACAGCTGACTGATGAGATACTGGGGCCTCTTATCAAATGTGGGCCAAGTGCAACTGCGAGGGAGAGATTTGGTTTGTGCGTGTGGGTGCTTTTGGCCAATTACAGCTCTCAGAAATGAAGGTGTGTTAGCCAACTCTCACAACTGCGTGTGTTTAGAGAGGAGCAAAGTGTGAACATAGCGTATTTATTGTATTTGTATATAATTTACATAAAGACTGAGGATGCTGTATAGTTAAAAAGCATTTTTTTCTGCTCAGAAAAGGAAAATTAAAGGCTAAAAGTATAAAATATATAGAAGATGCAATATTCATGCACTCTTGGGAGTGCATGAACATTGCAAAGGTTTACATGTCTAAGGTTTAAATGTCAAACGTTAAAAAAAAAAATCAGTTTTGATATTTGGTAGCGCACCAAAGAAAAACTACCTGCAAAGGCATAAAGCCTACTCTTTCATTGGCCATAAGGTTTAACCTCAGGTTTTCCCCTTCAACTCAGTGATATCTGCTATCATCCTTAACCTTTCTAAGTAAAGTCATTAAATATGAATGTGGCCCCATCCCCTTTTGGTATGTTTACAACATGGCAACGATCTTCTACTTGTCCATGAAATTTAAGCACAACCATAAGCACCCCCCAGGCCACAGAAAGCACATTGCCACGTGGACTGACATGCTCCAACACACCATGCGTACGTCAGATATTGACACACAACCAAGATCACAAAAGTATCCTTCAGTGTCAAAGCACTCAAACACTGCCATCTGTAGGGACTTAGTGACGCTATTAAATAGGCATCACAAAGTGATTTTTTTTCCCCCTCTCTTTTGACAGCCTCATTCAAATAAGGCTGAGAGGTTTGACTATGTAAGTAAATGATATTTTCATTTCCAGTCTCTTGTGAAATTTTGCTTTTATCATTTGGTCTTCCTGCTGAATCATCTCTAAAAATGATGTTACTGCAGGTGATGGAGTTCTTGAAAAGTATGGCTGGTACAGAGTACGCGGGCTTCAGCAATGCAACGTGAGTGGCCTGCTGCAAGAAATGTAGAACTATTGTCATGTGATTTCTCGCACTGAATGATGCTTTTCATATTGCTTGTGTTCCTGCAGTTTCCAGTCAGAGAGGGAGACCGGTGACAGGAATTATGCAATTGGGTACTACCTCAAAGAGAAAAAGGTTTGTGTAATATTTTTGGTGTTTTGCATATATGTACAGTTACTCCAGGAGTTTGGTTTTAAATTGAATTAGTATGTGCTGACTCTGATCTTATTCCTTGCAGTGCTTTCCTGAAAATGCAGATATGATTGCAGCTCTTGACTTCTACTTTCAGGTGAGACTGTGGCTGTAATCAGTATTTTTAGTATGCATGTGCTAGTAGAGAGGATCCCTGTCACTTCATCCAACAGTTTGATCCAGATTAAAAAATTCTCAAGATTATTAATAATTAATAATTAGTTTAAAAAAATAAACAAAATTTGTCTGAAGAACTACTGGATAGATTACACCAACATTCATGATGTCCAGATGATCAATCTTTCTGACTCTGATACTCCTTCATTTTTCTTCAAGTTTCAAGTTGTCCAACAATTTATGATACTTATTTAAATACTTGCAAAGTATCATTTCCACCAACCTTAGCTATTCTTTTAGTGCACAGCTAATTAACCAGTGTAATTAGAAACCTAATAACCATTTCACAGTTTGTTGAGCAGTGAAATGTTTTTTTTCAGAGGCAAGTCTACAATGTTTTTGTAGTTTCTAGCTTTATGTCAAGGGGTTTTACAACAATATTGCTTTAACTGTTCAGGTATTGCAGCCATTTTATACACATTTTCCATCAAGCATGCTCTATTGAGCTTAGATTAGGTGACTGACTCGGCCATTGAAGAATATCCCATTTCTTTACCTTCAGAAACTCTTGAGTTCCTTTTGCAGTATTTTTTGGTTCATATCCATTTTGGGTCATCCATCCATCTTTGGGCCTCATATTTAAATTATAGGGGGAAAAAAATCTAGACAAATATAAATTCAGCACTTCAGTTATTAGTTCTGCTTCATTTGTCATGAAATAACAAGGGCACATGCATCACCTGGCCATGAAAATGCTTGTCAGTCAGTGGTCCAATTGCTTTTTAGCTCAAAATGGGGGACTATGTATAAAAAATGTAATTCCTAAACAGTTATTGCAAAATTTTTGTAAAACCCCTTGAGTTAAAGCTGAAATTGTACACTTCACATCTTGATTGTTTGATTTAAAATCCACTGTGCAGTATTCAAATAACACATTCTATTTTCCATCATTTTTAAGAAAGACACAGACTTTAGTTTAGTCACTTTAATTTGTCACTGTTTTTTTTTCACTCCAGCTGTGCTCCATAGAGGTAACCTGTGAGTCAGGAAGTGTCATGGCTGCCACACTGGCCAATGGGGGTATTTGTCCAATCACAGGCAACCATGTGCTGAGCGCCGAGGCAGTTCGCAACACCTTGAGTCTCATGCATTCCTGCGGCATGTACGACTTTTCTGGACAGTTTGCCTTCCATGTGAGTCCCTGTATTCAATAAAAGATCCCTTTGAAAGTGTAAAGCAGTAATGATGAGTCATGAGATGTTAGATGTTTGGTTCTCCTTGTTTAGGTGGGCCTGCCAGCTAAATCCGGTGTTTCAGGTGCTGTACTACTGGTGGTCCCCAATGTCATGGGTATGATGTGTTGGTCCCCACCGTTAGATCGGCTTGGAAACAGCGTTCGTGGTATTCACTTCTGTCAGGTATGCTTCTTATTAACATAATGCAGATTTTCTTTAAAAAGTAATATTTAAATATTTACATTCTATAATAGAAGGTAAATCCTAGTCTCTTCTGAATTGTTAATGATCAAATATACCATATGTTATTCATGTTATATTAATAAATGTCTTTTATTTGTTTTTCAACCATTGATTCACCAGGAACTGGTGTCTTACTTTAACTTCCACAATTACGACAACCTGAGGCACTTCACTAAGAAACACGACCCGAGAAGGCGATCAGATGATTATGATGATCCAGTAAGTGTAGTGCAACGAGTGTTGCTCGTGCTACCTTTTCAGGCAACTGACTGACTGACTAAGGGTGTTTTCACACCTATAGTTTGTTTACTCTGGTTCGAGTCCATTTATAAGTTTGTAAACTTGTAGCTTGTAACTCAAAGCATACAAACCAAATCTGAACGTTCAGTCTGCTTCTTGGCCAGACATGTCTCGGGAGGGAGCAATGAATGTAAATTCAGGAAGGAGCTGAGAAATGTCATCTGACCAAATATCAATAATGCATCGTACCTCATTGCTCATCCAAGTGAACCATCATTTTACAGCTAGTTACTACAGTTTTTAATCAACCCAGAATGCAACGTATACCTGACTACAGGGAGGCATTTACCTCAATCTTGGAGTGTACACCTGATAGCTGGGTCAGATCAAGGTTGGACTGAGGTTGATTTGTTTATAATTCTCACTATAAGCAAACTGCTCTGAGGCTCTGATTTGGAACCGGACCGAGATCACCTTCTTCAAAGGGTCTGGGTTGTTTTGGTATTCACTGTGTTGGCATCTGAACAAATAAATGACACCAATGAGTTTAATTTAAATGACCTAAACAGCCATTTGACTAACAATATACCAGGGACCTATTATAGTCAATATTCAGGTTCATATTTGTAACTTTGAACTCTACTAGAGTCTAAAGATACACAAATGCGTAATATAAATAATCCTTATTTATCTTATTCTGGGCTTTTGTTGACTGTCCACTTCATCCACAAGCAGTTTTATCTCTCTTCTCACACCCTTTAAACCATCTTTTTCTGATTGGCTGCAGGATCTGTGCTCTGTATACAGATCTGTGTGTGTCTGAGATAATACGATTAAGGAGAATTAAGGATTCTCTCTCTTGACATCATACAGAGCCTAAAGGAGACAAAACACATCTGAAACTTATCATTTGAAACTTTGGCCAAGCATGGCCAGCATCCATAATAAAGCAGACATGATCACTCTCATAATGTTTGCTGTTTGATCCATTAGAACAAGTCAGTGGTAAACCTGATGTTCGCAGCATACAGTGGTGACATCTCTGCTCTGAGGAGGTGAGTAAAAGCTGGATTTTATCTTTTTTTTCGTTTTTATAACTTTTTATTACAATGTAGAAAACGGTTATCTGATGCAGTCTTGTTACAAAACCTTATTTCTTTTCTTGCAAAGAGTCAGATAAGAAGAGCCTGTATGCTAATTATGCAGATAGTAACTCAGCATCAAGAGCTATGGGGAAAGATGGAGTTTTGCTTCATCTAAAGAGAACAAAATACCCCTACCCGCACATACAAAGCTCACGTATTACCATGTCTTGTTTGCATAGTACATACATACACATATATAAATAAACGTGTTTAAGCATTCATAAAGTGGTGCTGGTCGGCACAAGTGGCTTACAGGTTTTTAATGTTCAGCTATCCTGTCTCCTGGCTTTAACAGACCTTTATGAGGTGGTGTCAGTGTTCTTTTCCAATTCTCTGAAAGAAAGCAGAAAAAGCTTTGAAGAGTGTCACATATAAAAGTGATTTCATCATGTAACTGTTTCTCACGTAGCATGGTTTTTGACAGTTGCCCCTCACTCAAGTTACAATAACCTTTTCATGTGTGTTTTATCTGTAGTGGACCTGATTTGATTGGGGCCTCTTGGCCAGGTTGTGTTTGTAAATGAGAACTAGTTCTCAAACATTTTTACCTGGTAAAATAAAGGTTAAAAAAAATAATAAAAATAAAAAATCTCCCATCCTGTGTCTGCATTATTCCTCCAGGTTTACCCTTTCAGCTGTGAACATGGAGCAGAGGGACTATGACTCTCGCACAGTGCTCCACATCGCTGCTGCAGAAGGTTAGTTCATTCGTTCTTAGAAAATCTTGGCTTCAACATTCAGAAAAGGCTAAATTTAATACGTCATTTTTGGTTTTCTGTTGTTTGTGCCTTGACGTTGGGTTTATTGCATTTTTTTTTTCAGGTCACGTGGAAGCTGTAATCTTTCTAACTGAAATATGTAAATTGAATCCCTACATGAAAGACAGGTAGGAATTTAAATGACATCTCCTTCGTTTGAAAGTGGTGATACTAACTTAAAAAAATCCATTAATGTCAATATCGCCCTGTCAGATGGGGGAATACACCCCTAGATGACGCCATGCAGTTTGGCCATGATGTTGTTGTTTCGCTCCTGCAAGAGTATCAGCGTGCATACGGCGACAGCGAATCACTGAGCAGCACGGATGAGCAGAATGCTGCACTGGATACGCTGACGAGCATTGTCTAAAACTACTAGGGATCACGAGAGCTTGCGATGGAAAATTAGTCTTTTTTTTTATGTGCCTGAGAGAAACGAAAGAGAAGTGAGACAGAGCTGTGATGAATGAATTTAACTGAAATGTGATAGAAATGTTACGTGAGCATCGCCTTATAGACTCGTGAAAGCCTGTATCTTTTTGCAGACTGAAGGTTTGTATCAGAAAAGCACTATACAAACAAGCAATGTTACACTAGTGTGGAGAGAAATTACATTAATTTATATTGAGATTTAGACTGTGTTGAAAATTAAATGCTGTTTTTATGCTCAGCTTCTGATAGATAAATGAGATGTAAATATCTAAAGTGCTTATTTATTTTTAATGGCGAAATACTGTATTGTCTGCATTATTAGTTTGTAATTTATTAGGGAGTTTTGCTTCCAGTGGAATAACTGTAAATACTCCTAGAAATGCTTTAATAATTATTTTACCATGACAGGATGTGATTTACAGTCATGGTTAAAAGAAGGTACATCTTACTTAAATTCTGAGGTTTTACATAGCAGGACATAAAAATAACCTAGTAACAAAAAAAAAAACAAAACAAAAAAATCCAGAAGCTGTGTATGAAACACTACATCCAACCTTACTGCTTCCATAAGAATTAAGAGGGTAAGTAGCAACTTGTGTTGATTAACTGATCAGCAAGTGCGAGCACCTCCATAAAAGCAGAAGTTTGGGGCAGTTTGCTGGTCTGGAACATTCGAGTGTGTGTTTACACATTGCCAAGGAGGAAAGACATCAGCAATGATCTTAGAAATGCAATTGTTAGTGCCCATCAATCTGTGAAGGTTTATAAGGCCATCTCTAAATAATTTCAAGTCTATCACTCTACAGTTGCCAGTCTACAGCTCAGACTCTACTGGCCTCAGTTAGCATGTTTAATGTTAAAGTTCATGACAGTACAATTAGATGAAGACTGAACATGTATGGCTTGTTTGGAAGGTTTGCCAGGAGAAAGCCTTTTTCTGTCTAAAACAGGACATGGCAGCACAGCTTAGGTTTGCAAAATTTCATCAAACAAACCACCCACAAATGTCCTTTGGGCATATGAGACCAAGGTGGAGGTGTTTGGCAGAGGAGCTCTGTTTGGAGAAAACCAAACACAGCACATTAACACAAACACCTCATACGAGCTGTCAAGCACAGTAATGGAGGGGTGATAATTTGTGTTTCTTTTGTAGTCACAGGATCTGTGTGCCTTGCTGACATTGAATTCCTCTGAATAACAAAGTATTCTAGAGTCAAATGTGAAGCCATCTGTCTGACAGATAAACTACCAGTTTCTCTGCCAATCATTAATGAGAATCTAATAGGTCTTGGCCTTGCAGAACCTTCAGCACCACTAATTGAAAATTTAAGTGAGTGTGTGTATATATTGGAACCTGTGTGTATACTTTTGACCCTATGTGGATTAAATAAAATCCAAAATAACTTGTGCACACACTTCTTGTTTACAAGATGTATGCTGTACAATCATTCCACCCCATCCTGGTAATATTCAGATTTCTGATCATCTATGTGCAGCTGTGTCTTTCTTGATTTATCACTTTCTCAGCCAATGAAGTGTTCAGAAACAGTGATAAGGTTTTCACATGTCACACTTCTCAAGTTTTTGCTGAAATACTTTAGGTGGATTGTCCTGTTTCTCAAAACCAGGGTAAGCTGTTTAAATGTGCAACACATGAACAGGCTATTAGTACCCATGAGAAACACACTCTTCTTTGTCAAGGCTTCAGTTTACTGTGCTTATACACTGATGTGGATTTTTCCAAGCTCAAAAAACACTTCTTATTTGTGTGTCAATATGTAACATGCTGGGAACAGTGCAGAGGTTCAGTTGACACAAGATATGTCATTAAATGCAAGGTCTGCACATAAGTGAAACACGCGCAATATGAATGAAAACATCTACTTGTCAGTACGCATCCTTTGATGATTATACCTGCAATAAAAAAAAAAAGTAGTATTCTGAATTATATTTTCAAGGATTTGGGTCACTGTGAATGTCAAACTGCTGTAAATAAAAGAGAACGAAGAGGCAGCATCAGTGAAGTTATTCTGTTAAATTTATTTGACTATGGACACGAGTTTGAAAACGGCTTTGTGTGGACTTAAGTTTGTAAAGGTGGGTAATGCCAGCACATTGTGTAAAAAAAAAAAAAAATACAAAAAAACTTGGCAGCTGATGTTCCTCTCAAAACCAACACACATTCAAATTTCAAATTAGTCTGAGAGGTAACACATGAGGTACACTTATAAATTGCCTGAGGCTTGATGAAATACACAGAGTAGTGCATTGTTAACACATAACTGGACCACAAAAAAAAGAAGAAAAAAACCCCACCTTTACTTAAGATATAAATAATACATAAGAAAGATATTGCTTTCTTTCCTGCGCTCTTATTAAAGATATTGTTGTGATAAGTGTTGCCATGGTAAAAAAAAAAAAACCTAGCCCACTACTTTTCACAGCCATTACAATGAGCGGATCATAGTTTATCTGGCTTCACTTCAGGCCTTCAGGCTCCTCCAGACCCGAGTGTGTGAGCAGCTCCCCATCCCAAAGTCCAAACGCAGGGCAGACAGGAGCCTTGAACTGAGCCTTGAGGGTGTAAACGATCCTGGGCTCCTCCACATCAACCAGCCCCAGAAGGCCCCCTTCATAGTCAAGAAGGACCCCCACGCGGTCTGGCTTGCCCACTAGTGTAACAGGAACCATCTTATTGTTGGTCATGGCAAACCACTTCCGCTGAGCATAACCAAAGACCCAGGAGGAGCTGTTGGTGCCCACACAGTCGTCTCTGGACATCGTCGCCTCGGCGACACCCAGACGAAATTCTTGAGATTTTTTCACCGTCGCCTCCCAGTAGTGTCGTCCGCTGCTGATCTTCTGATCACCAAACACAACAGCCCAGTCTCGGAAGCGCTCAGGGTTGTCTTGCACTTGGCTGGGGTCCAGGCCCAGCATGCGGTAGATGACGCCTGTGTCTTTCTTAAAGAGGTCCAGACTGCTGTGGGCTGTTTGCTCATCGAGCCTGAACTGCAGACCTAAAGAGAAAAACACAACAGGAATTTACAGTTCCATGATTAATAATAAGCCTTACTGCAGACTTTTAGTGCCCTCATTATTTATGATCCATACTGAGAGCGCATCCACTCTGTGTTTACGAGTATGGTGGAAGAAAAACTATCACATCCGTCTGTGATTTGTCTGCTATGTCAAGAAAAAAAAAGTGCAGTGTAAAGTTAGACATACATGGGTGCGTCTGGGTGACGCAAGTACAGTTTAGTGATGTTTATTCAGGAAGTAAAATAGCATGGGCTACAAGACATGCTCAAGTGGGAGTGCCTTGTTTCCTTTCTATTCAGGCAAAGCTCAAGTTTGCCTTTTACCAGACATTCTTCATCACTTTATATCAATAAAAAATAAACCTGGCCCCTTTGCTCACCAGTTTGTCTAAAACTGCTGGATTAAATTCTCAGAAGACAGTGTTATCTAGGCTATTATTTATCATTTCAATGTGGTTCCACTGTGGTTTGAGAAAAACCAGATGTGCTCCCAGTTAAACTCACCAACACTGATCGCACGAGCCATTAATATTTGAATACTAACACACACTCCACTGAGGAGTAATTAAATAACTTCATGACTATAAAAATATATGGCCTCAATTACTAGTTACTTTTGCAAATACACATGTATCACTGGGAAGTTTAGTTTGCTGTTAATAAACTTGTTAGGACATAATTGCACAGAAGAAAAAAACACAGACACCTTATCTGATAATCATGACTTAACACTATTATAATAAGATGCATTATAAGAAAACCAGCATGGTGACGTGGTGGTTAGCACTGCTGCCTCACAGCTGGAATAACATCTAGAAGGCCTGGGTTTGAGTCCACCTTGGCCTGGGCGTTAGCATGTTCTCCCCATGTCTGCATGGGTTTCCTCTGGGTACTCTGGTTTCCTCCCACAGTCCAAAGACATGCAGTTACTGGGGTTAACTGGTCACTCTAAATTGCCCATAGGTGTGGATGTGAGTGGTTGTCTGTCTCTCTGTGTTGGCCCTGCGACAGGCTGGCGACCTGTACAGGGTGTACCCTGCCTCTCGCCCTATGATAGCTGGGATAGGCTCCAGCCCCCCGCGACCCTGAACAGGAAAAGCAAAAGAGGATGGATGGATGGCGGATAAGAAAACGGTTTAGGGTGGTTTCGGTAAAAACTATGTAATAAATCAGAGGCATTATGGTGATATATTTACATAACCTGTCCTATACAGGGCACCTGTGCAATAAAATGAGCTTGAATAACAACACTAGTGTTCTAGAATTTTACAAGACATAGGAAGTAGCCTTTACAGCCTTTAGATGTATTACTTACTTTAAAAGTTTTCCTTTTGTGCAACTCCAATTCCAAAAAACTTGGGACATGTCTTAATAGTAGTAAATAAAAAAGGAATGCAATGATTTGCAAATCTCACAAACCAAAACTTTATTCACAAGTGAACATAGAAAACAATCAAATGTTTGACCTGTAAGAATTCTGAATTTGATGGCAGCAACACATCTCAAAAAGGTTGGGGCGGGACCATGTTTACCACTGTGTAGCATCTGCTCTTTTTTTAACAACAGCCTGTAAACCTCTGGGAACTGAAGAGAGCAGGTGCTGGACTTTTGTGAGAGGAATATTGTCCCATTTTTGTCTAATAGAGGATTCTAACTGTGCAACAGTCCTGGATATTCTTTACATGATGTGCCAAATGTTTTCAGCTGGTGGAAGGTCTGGCAGGCCAGTTTGGCACCTGGACTCTTCTACTACGAACCCATGATGTTGTAACAGACGCAGTATCAGGTTTAGCATTATCTTGCTGGAATATACAAGGCCTTCATTGTAAAAGACATTGTCTGGATGGGAGAATATGTTGCTCTAAATCCTGGATAAACCTTTGTGCATTGACAGTTCCTTTCCAGATGTGAAAGCTGCCAATTTCATAGGCACTAATGCAAGCAATACGTAACTGAACGAGTAGATACATAACAC
>JAMQGT020002410.1:0-16788 GCA_024447675.2 Pterophyllum scalare
CGTTCAGGTTCAGATCAGGCAGACCATTCCTCTGAATCACGCCCTTCCAGGTCTCACTGTCATTGCCCACGTGAGCGTTGAAGTCTCTCAGCAGGACTATAGAGTCACCGGATGGAACACTCACCAGCACCCCGCCCTGTGACTCTAAAAAGAGTGGGTACTCTGATTCATTTGGCGCATAAGCGCAAACAACAGTCAGGACCCGGTCTTCAACCTGAAGGCGCAGGCAAACAACCCTCTCGTCCACCGGTGAAAACTCCGACGTGCAGGCAGAATAGAGTCCAGCCTCTCTCCAGGAGACTGGTTCCAGAGCCCAGGCCATGCATTGAGGTGAGCCCAACTATATCTAGCTGGTATCTCTCCACCTCACGCACTAGCTCAGGCTCCTTCGCCACCAGAGAGGTGACATTCCATTTCCCAATAGCCAGTCTCGATAGCCGGGGATCGTCCGCCAGGGCCTCCGCCCTTGGCCACCGCCCGACACACACTGCACCCAACCCCTATGACGCCTCCTGTGGGTGGTGGGCCTACAGGAGGCCGGGCACCATGGGCTAATGCCCGGCCACCAAACGCTTTCCCTCGAGCTCCCTCCCCAGACCTAGCTCCAGGGTGGGGCCCCAGTAAACTGTTCCCTCGTTGTTTCACACATAGGGGTCTTCTGAACCGCCCTTAGTCTGGACCCTCACCCAGGACCAGTTTCTATGGGAGACCCTACCAGGGGGACAAGCCCCCAGGCAACAAAGCTCCTGGGATCACCGGGACACACAAACCCCTCCACCACAAATAAGGTGGCGATTCACAGAGGAGGGCAGAGAAACTTTAAAAAAAAAAAAAAAGAGAGAGAGAGAGCTTTTGTAGGAGGGCTGATATATTAAATATTATACATTCATTCCCATGAAATAGGATGGGTACCTATGCTGCAATGACAGCATCCAAAATAAACTGGATAATGCTGATTTATTGCTTTAATGGGAAAAGAAGCTAAGTTGACCCTTGATCAGAAGGCTGTTGGTGATAACTATAACTCGAGCACAGATGGTATATAAGATGGACTTATCTTTGGCTCTGAAAAGTTAAGCCAGTATGGAAGTGCCTTAAATCTGCATTCTTTTTAAACGCCACCAGTCGGCAATACCTGTGGTTGCTAAAAGACCTCTGCTCCTGTACAATTCTATGGGAAAATGACCCTCGGACTTGACCTCTGTAAACATGGCCACCAGTAAGGTGTTCCTCTGTAAACACCTGTGGGCTTGGTCACTCATAAAAGGTCATACAGAATAAAACACTGAGTCAATTTTGTAAATTTTGGTCATTCTGTCAGAAAAGATTATCCATTGTTTTTTGGTCTAAATTTGATTGGTTCAAGTGTTAAAAAAGAAATAAAAAATCAATACAAACTGGGTTGTGATGAATCAAAGAAATCATTGCAGATGGACGTAACAGGTGGATTTAAATGAACCGCATAATTTATGCAGTCTTCTCTTCTATTAAGCCTGTTGTATAATTCAGTTCATATGTGAAGAAATCAGAAGAATGGAATCGTTGGCAGGAGTCGGTGAAAACAGCTTTACAAGCTGTTTTAAAATGTCTGATCAGCTAGTCTTAAAGTAAGGAATCACTCAACGAGATAACATGGAACTAAACTGAATGCCTGGGCTGTAGGTTGGACCACTGGCATCAATATTGTACTTCCTTAATAAGTGGCAGCTATCTGATAATTTTATATATATATATATATATATATATATATATATATATATATATATATAATATAAAATTAATGCAAAAAGGCCAAATTTGTGCTGCTTTGAGATTCAGTTTGTCACAGACAGATTAGTCAAATAATGGAGACAGCAAGCGGCAAATTTAAATGCTATTGAAAATGATTATTAGTTAATAATGAACAGCGAATCTGGTTTGGAAGATAAACACCGCCTGAGCCGTGTCCTAAAGTTTCATCATTTTCCTAGCAGACATCCGACGCACTCAAACAACCAAGTTGTGTTGGCGACTGAATACAGGTGGTTTTTATTACAGGTGTGGTTTCTCAAGAATAGACTCCACCACCAGTGCATACTGTGTGCAGAGTATGAGAGACGAAGCGTTTCTTCCTCAAAGTCACTTCCTCAGTTTCTTCAAAATCTGTTGTGAGTTTCCTGTGCTAAATATGTTGGATTGCTGCAATAGGATTTCCTGCTGATTGTTACTAATAAATGTGAACCCAGTGAAAAGAAACTGTTTAGGAGCTGAATGCTGTAAAAAAAAATTTTTTTTTAAAAATTCATATTTAGCTGACTTTATTTCTCCACTAGTATAGTTTCTTAGCTTTGCCTCTGAAAAGAAATAAGTGTGTAAAAGCGTGCATTTTGCTGAAGTCACAGAAACAAATGGTTTATCATGCAGAGCTCAATATTTCCTTTAAGCTTGATTGAAAAGCTTACAAGGACACGACACCGTAGTCATGTTGTTGTAAATAGGTTATTGTGGTTAGTGTAAACAGGAAGCGTTTTTTTTGTTTTGTTTTTAAAAGCATACAAACGTAGTGAAATCTGTGACCGTTCCCAGTGATTAAACGCTTGCGTGTGTAAATCAGAATTTATTTATCTCAGATTTTATTTCTGCCCCTAAATTTTTGCAGATGCACACAGTTAACTTGGGCAGACGACAGTCGGTGTCGCCTGATTATCTGATTGTCAGACGGTCGTGACGCAGGTCAGTTCTCAGAAAAAGATCTTAACTGATCTCTGTGTAGAAATAAATAAATGCTATGCTAGGATGGAAAATATAAAAATTTGATTACAGGCGCTCACTAAATTCGACAGCACAGTACGTAAAACTAATTTCTCTAAATAATAAACTATTAAATAGGTTAATATTGGTATAATGTCTTGGAAATAATTTAAGCAGTGAAATACAAAGACACATTTAAGTTTATTTGTATTGCTTTGTCAGCTGCTCTGTTTGATAAAGTACTTTGTGAAACTGTTTTTTATTTTTCAAATGTTTTCATTTTTCCTTTTGCACTGCCTAAAACAGCTCTGGCAAGCACCAAACATTTCTCCATGCAGGAAAAACCCTGTGAATAATCTCCGATGCGGCCGATAACCAGTTACGAGCGGTCGTAACTGCAGGTCGCAGCAGTGAATTGTATACAGCAAAGACCCTCCGGTCCTACTGTACGGCCTCTCAGTGCAGCAGAAACGTGTGATGTGAAGCTCGTCCCCACCGCCTCGTTAAGCCTCTGACTCTGTGACATCAATGGACTATGAGCCTCCACTTAGTCGCCACGGGTCGCCCTTTAAGCGCAGTGAGCTTTGCCCCCCCCCCCCCCAGTCCTATCTCGTCAACATTGTCATGGTTACAGTCCTATTGCATAACTGAGAGAAGTCTTGTATTCTTGTCTCCATGGAAATGGAGCCCCCCCCCACACACACACACTACCCCCCCACAAAGTGCTTCTTCCTGAGCACTGAGCATGCTCAGAAAACACTACACATACACACATAAGGAAATGGGAAAGATTACAATCCAGAGCAACCTTTAACGAGGATGCTACCTGTAAAGACATGTTGGAGGGTCACACCTATGGCTTTTTTCCTAAAACAGGGAAATTCCTGTTTTCCAGTGAGGCCTCCTATGAAAAATCACTCTGGACAATAACTTTGGTGTATTTAATGAGGGCATGAAAAGAAATTTGCCTTCATACTGCAGACCCTCAAAGTACACGGGGCATTTGTTCAGCATTTTTAAGCCCTCCCAACTTTTCAGGGTTTAAAAAAATAATTTAAAGTCTGTTTTTAAAAACTGTAATTTGATCAATTTAACACCCACTTTAAGTGTCGCAGTCTAAATCCATGGCATTATTTGCGTTTGGATTAATCTTCACACTCATCTCAGGCTGAACTGGGGCAGTAATGCCATTAAGACCTGGTTGATTTTGCAGCTGATTTTTAATGTGGGCAGTCATAGTTGAACAAATTTTCCAAATTCAGTTAGAAGTTTGATGCTTTTTGTTAAATGTAGGACAGCGATATAGGCAAAGAAATCTATATATAACAATAAAATAAAATGGCTCAGTAAGTTGCACTGTTGCTCATTGAAAGAGGAGAGCTAAAATAAATAAGGGCATTAAACTAGGTGTGAGTACAGAGCGGTAGCTTTGTGCTCAAAGGTCCACCCTCCAGTCATAAAGCCGTGCAGCTCAAAACTGTCTCAACAGGCACAGATAACCCTCACTGAATTCTGTACTTCGTACTTCCTCAAAGTTCCTTCTGCTGCGTGCCGGATAAACAGACAAGGAACTCAAGGGCTTGCCTCAGTAGATATGATGAAATGTAGTAACTAACAGTTTCCTTAAAACTGCACAAAAATATATCCTAGCCTCTGAAGTATTTTTAATTAATCAAACTACTTAATTAGTCATAAGTAGTTTGAGTTTTTTTTCCCTGCCATAAAATCTTTAAAAATGGGGAGGACTGTTCTTTACAGGAATATGAAATTCCCTTTTTGCAGCTGGAGCCTGACGGTGATTATAAAAAAAACCCTCTCTTAGCTTATCTGTTTATGTGAAATGATGTAAAATAATAAAACACAAATTAAATTGTGTACGTCAAAATGACAACAGCAAAATCGCTAATCTCAAGGCTTCATAGTGGGACTAAATAAACCAGTGGGTGATATCACGGTGGCTGCCTCCATCTTTTATACTATCCTGGTCTCAGAGCAAAACAGGACGTGGTCACATGACCATCAGCATGACTTTGTAACTGATGTATTTCAGTAGAAAGTGTATTTCATTTGTCCATCAGTTGCATCAGTCCATAAGTTGCAACCAATGTAGTTTAAGTGAAACCACGATCTTTAATTCTGCACCAAACCCAGCACATTTTGATGCCTGATCCCAACAGGTTGTTTTTTAGTGCCTGAGCCTTGATACTATATTTTTAATTAATAATTAAATAATACAGTTGATGTGTGAAAATTTGTAGCGTGAGTGGTGAGACCTTTAACCTCTCCAACCTCGAAATGTGGACTTTTATATAAGTGGAAATTATTCATTTTGTATGCATGTACACAAATCAGCCAAGGCAGAGGACCTTCACAGGAGACGGTACAGATGAATGTTCGTCTGGGGTGTTTTCATCTGTGTACAGATTCAAAAATCATGACCAGAACCACAAATCAGTAGATTAGAGGCGGCGACTATTTCACAAACCGCTGTAAGACTGTTTATACTGTCTGTGTGTGTTACTCAAAGCTCACAGGTGTTTTTCCTCAAGAAAAGTCCAAATGGAGAGGGCTTCACAGCTGCTTTCACAGCAAATTCAGAAATAATAGTAATAATTACAGCAATAATACCAGGAAATACTAGCTTCATCAGAAGGTGACCTCCAGCTCTGACTGGGGCAGTTGGCAGCCAAGTGTGAACGACATGAATGAGGATTAGCACCTCATGGTTCTTCGCTGCAAAAGCGTGAAGTGCCCATTTCAGATTGGAGCAGAGTTCGGGGGTCTCCAGGTGTTGCTCGTGAATAAGGGGAGCAGGAGATTGACAGATGGTTTGGTGCTATACAGGTGTGTTGTGGTGAAGAGAGAGTTGAGCGACAATTTTACTGGTCAGTCTACACTCCTGCACTCACCTGTGGCCACAAGCTCTGGGTAGCAATCAAAAGAATGAGACTACAGATAAAAGCACCAGGAATGAGCTTCCTGCTTAGGGGGGCTTGGCTCTCCCTTAGAGAGAGGGTGAGGAGCTCCAGAGTAGAGCTGCCACTCCTCCACGTTGAAAGCGAGCCAGTTGAGATGAGGTGGTTCAGGCATCTGACTAGGGTGTCTCCTAGGTGAGGTGTTCTGGGCATATCCAATGGGGAGGGGCCCCGGGGCAGACCCAGGAGTTGCTGGAGCGGTTACATCTCTTGGCTGGCTCGGAAGGCCTTGGTATCCCACTGGAGGAACTGGAGGAGGTGGCTGTGGAGAGCATGGTCTGGGTATCTCTGCTTAGACTGCTGTCCTTGCAGCCTGGACTGGATAAGCAGATGAACAGATGGATGGTTGCATGTTTGCATCCTATGAAAAAAAATACAATGATAACACTTTTTGTTATATCGCCCAGCACTACTGTAGACCTGCTGTTCTAAATGGTGCCAAAGTAGGCACATTTATCTGTGACCTTTGACAATTTATCAGTTTTATGAAAATATTTTGCTTCTCATATGTGCTGTTTCCACAAATTGGTGGAGGAGGCCGGTGTGCCATTGACTGTTTAAACACCGTACGAGGATACAATGCGTCTGTGCCAAACTGGCTCTGCCCTGGATTGGATCGTAGCTTTGATGAATAACTCGTGTCGCTGCCTGCTTCTCTGTACATGAGAGTATCTGCTGGTGTAGAACAGTTACATGGAGAACTATTTACTTTCCTCCCACACACACACACACACACACACACACACATTCCTCTCACACAAGTGGAAAGGAAGGTCACTCATATTTCCCTCGCAGAAGGCTGGCACACTTGTGTTTACATTGCAGTCCTTACACCCCCATCACTATAGCAACCCATTTTCTTATTTTGTCCGACTACGTGGGTGTTTTTCAGTCATTTCTGTTGTGTGTAATGTGCAGAAATAAAACAATGGTTGTCTAGATGTAAATGATGAAGCTGAGGAAGCTCATAAATGCTGTGAATTCTGTGTTTTTCATCCTGAGGTGCCGCTGTGTTCTGCAGTTTTGCTTTTCTGGTTGCACCAAATGGGATCAGATGAGCTGGCAGTAGTGATTGGCATTTCTTGGCCGTACCAGGTCAGCTGGACTTGGTTTGGCTGTGTCATCTGAAGATGTCTGGTCATTTTGCGTGCCCAACACTAGGATGTAAATTGATAGTTCTGGATGATGTATGTAGGCGGGCTGAACTTCTGTCATTATTATTTTGTTAAAAAATAGCTCAAAGTGCTTTAATAGTCAAGATTGCAATCATTCAGAGCAGACCAAAAATATTATTATTTTACTCAGTTTAGCAACAGATATGGCAGATTTCAGAAAGGCTGTGAGGCTTAGCTTTAGACCACAGTGTGGGTCTAAAGCAGCCATTAAAAGAGTGAAAGGAGCCAGATATTCACCAGTGGACATGTCTGTACCTGGGATAGTGCGGAGGAGGTGTTTCAACACAGGCAGGGCCAGGATATTTGAGTGGATGAACGGTGAGCCTGTTGGGTGCAAGCACGATCACCCACATTTTTCCACATTAAAGGAACTTTTGTAAATTTGTGATTTTAAAAAATGGTTCCAAACTTTCCAAAGTAGAATAAAGCCGTCAACAGGAACTGACGTTATTGTGTTAAATAGCTGGTTCTAGGATGCACAAAATAAATTAGAAGCACTAAATTTGTCTAATCATTTTATGAAAAATGTGATATAATTTTACATATTTTGGTGGTATTCTGAGAGTCAGACTAAGTATTTTTATTAGCAGTTTATCTGGTTTCCTTTTCAATGATCATCTAAGAAGAACAAACAAAGAGACATGGAGGTGAAGTAAGTAGAGAAGTCCATGGTACGGATGCTTGGATTTACTTTGGAATAAGATTTTTAAGAGGGAAAAAAAGGCCCAGCTTAATGCGTCTCACATTCAAATCCTCTGATCTGCCTTCAGCTTTCAAAATTGCACTTTCTGGATAGTTTCACAAGAGAAAATAAGGCAAAGTGGGCAGACTAAATAAAAATCCAGTGAACATGTTTTTACTGGTTAGTACAAATAAGTAAATGGTGTGATTCTTGGAAGTAAAAACCATGCAGGGAAAAGTGCTGATACACACTGCGCATATCTCTTCATGTTGTAGGGTGTGCTTTATTTGTTTTTCAATTTCACTCGAATCTCACACACACACACTGCGTTCATTTGCTGTAGTCCTGATTTTATTGCTGGCCACTGAGGTTCAGCGATACATTAAGATATCCAACAGCTTTACCTGCATGTATAAAGGCTGATGGCGCTACACATGCTCTAAAAACTTAAAACACTTTTCTCTTAAATCCAGCTTCACAGACTGTAACAAAGGGCTGACCCTAGATCAGCCTTTTCAACTGCACCCGAACCTAGCTGATGAGGGAGCGCTGCGCTGCGCAGCATCGTGTGAGCTGTAGGAGGGTTCTGGAGAGTGTTAGCATTGTGATCACTGTTTGTTTGGACCTGTGTAATTTGTAGGTAGTTTCTGGCTTGATATTAATCCCTGTGTGCGTTCAGTAACAAAACCACACACGCACTCTCATCCCCGCCCATAGAGATATACCCTCCACATGGTATCCCATTGTATCATACCATCAATCCCACAATAAATCTTCAGCGACTAACGCTCTGGATTGTGCATTCTAATCGATGCCCCTCAGTGGCCACATCTTCAGTTAGTGAATGTCCCACACAACATTTGGAGGCCCCAGCGAGATTATTGTGGTTACTGAGGATTTGCCAGACATGTCCCAAGACCAGCAAACACCTTATTGCATAGCAGGTGCCCGCCCACGACGCGTGACATGGCAACCAGCCTGGATGGAGGATTATGTAGTCTCCCTCCCAGAACAACAAGTGGCCCTCAGCCCCCAGGATGCAGCTTACCTGTCCCCGCGACAGCCACCCTATCACAGCCTGAAAGGAGCACCGGAGAGACACGCCAGGATGACGCCTCTCACCCCTTTGCCATTCGAGTATGCTGATTCGGATGCTCAGCTTGGAGATGGCACAAAACATTGGCATGTACCTGATGAGGCAGACCCACTTTACCAGAGCACGCCTATTACGCCACGGCCAAAGCATGATTCAGGAGCTGTACCAGAAGTCCTTAATGCGCTTCACCAACTGATGGAGGAGAATCAGAGAATACAAAGGCAGATGTTGCAGCTGCAGCGGCGACTTGATGAGAAAGCTGCATCCCCAGCCCCACAACCCCACATGGACTCTTGCCTCCACTCTCCTCAGATAGAGCAGGCAGCCTGCCTGCCACATCCATTGCAGCAGCGTGATGGCATAGACCAGTTCCCACCCCTGCCGCCACCTCCACCAGCAACGGTTGGAGATGTGCCACCTCCACGAAGTGACGGTATCTGGCCACAGCCACCACCTCCAGTGACAGATGACCCACTGCCACCTCTGGTGCCAGATGTGATTGCAGAGCTCACAGAGCTGCTGAGGGACTTAAAGACAAAGCAACAGGGGCCACACCCAGAGCCATACCCTGTACCAAAGCCACGAACCCCCGACTACTGCCAGCCCGAGAAAATTCCCACTGCAGCAAAGCCACCTGCTGGAGCCCAGCGAGCCAATAGGATGGCCTACTGCCCCTATTGCAACAATAATCAGTATTTTCCTGACCAATGTGTGAACTTTTCTCAGCTCACAGTGGACCAGAGAACAGTGTGGATCAAGACGAATAGGAGATGCTGGCGATGCGGTCGCCTGCACCAAGCTGCTCAGTGCCATCTGAAGATGCTGTGTGAGAAATACAAAGGGAGACACCTGCAAGCATTGCATGAGGTGAATACAAAGCCTTCTACAAGGAACACGGCATTCCTTGACAGCATGACCAATGAAATCCTATACCTTGATAGGCGGTCAGGGTGCAGCCAGGTACTGCTAAAGGTGAGCAAGGTGCTGCTGCGCAATGGTCCCCTGGTCATTGAGACCTATGCCATCCTTGACGATGGATCAGAGCGGACCATACTTCTCCCGGAGGCAACACAAAGGCTCAAACTGAGAGGCGAAGCCGAAGACCTGGCTCTTTGGACCGTGCGGCAGGACCTCCGAGTGCTACGCGGCGCTGCCAGTGTCTTTCTCCCTCTCACCTGCTGATCATCCGACGAAGTCCTTCAAGATAAACTGAGCATTCACAGCGGACCAACTAGGACTGGCAGAGCACATCTACCTGTGAAAGCACTTCAAGAAGGCACAAGCACTTATGAGGCCTTCCCCTCCATCCGTTGAACAGGGTGCGCCCTCTACTGCTAATCGGATCGGACTACACTCACCTCATCACACCTGTGGAGCAGGTGTGCCTGGGTCCACCAGGAGCTCCAGCTGCAGTGAAGACATGGCTTGGCTGGACCCTGCAGGGGCCAACCAAGCACATTAAGCAACAGTCCATTACGCAGCAGTGTCTGCATCTCTCTACTCTTCCCCCGACTGCTGAGTTCCTTCATAGTGTGGAGAGACTGTGGCAATTAGATGTCCTTCCCTACAGGAATGAGCGGGTAGTCACATATTCCAGACAGGACCAGGACGCTGTCCACCTGCTAGAGACAAAAACTGTTCGGATCAATGTCGACGGTATCCAGCGCTACGCCATTCCCCTTCTCCGAGTGAAGGACGTGTCACAGCTTAAAGCACCTAAGGAGGCAGTACTAGCCAGTCTCCGCAGCACAGAAAGGCGCCTGCTGAGAGACACTGACAGAGCAGTGGCATATTGCGCTGAGATAGACAAGCTGGAGAAAGCCGGCTATGCCGTGAAGGTGCCAGAAGAGGAGCTGGGAGAGGCAGCCGAATCCTGGTTCATCCCACATGGTGACCCATAACGGAAAGAACCGGATCGTGTTCAGCTGCTCCTATGTGTACAAGGGGAACAATCTCAATGAGCTGCTGTTGCCAGGGCCCACTCTGAGCACAAGCTTATTAGGTGTCGTCCTGCGCTTCAGGGAACACACGGTCGCAGTCAGCAGTGATATCAAAGGTATGTTTCAACAGGTGAGGCTGCTCCCTGAGGGACAAGCCATTGCTCCGCTTCCTGTGGCGAAACCTGAATACACAGGAACCACCCAGCATGTATGTATGGCAAGTCCTGCCATTTGGCGCAACCTGCAGCTCCTGTTGTGCCACGTTTGCACTGCAGAAACACGTGTTCAGGTGAGGATGTCCGCATGTCCATAGAGCAGACATTCTATGTAGACAACTGTCTGTAGAGCCTCTGCTCTGTTGAAGAAGCCCAGCACCTGGTTGATAAGCTTGTGGCATTGCTGGCAGCGGGTGGATTTGTGCTGCGCCAGTGGTCCAGCAACACGCCTGCGGTCATCAGTCACCTCCCAAAGGAAGCCAGATCAGAGAGCAATGAGCTGTGGCTTACAGAGTCCAACACCGACCCCAAAGAGCTGGCCCTGGGGCTTTGCTGGCTCTGTAACTCGAGACACCATGGGGTACAAGTACCGGATACTGGATCACCCCACACCTACCCTGCGGAACATTTATCGAGTCCTTGGCCGTCTGTATGACCCTCTGGGCTTTATTGTCCCTTTCATGACACGGGCCAAATTCTTAGTGCAGCGATTGTGGGACAAACACAGAGACTGGGATGACCTCTCCCTACCGGACGATGTGCTACAACCCTGGCTGACATGGGAGGAGGAATTGCAGGATTTCTCCCAGATATCACTGCCCCACTGTTACGTCAGCCCAGAAATGGACAGCCCTCTCTGTCATCGAGACCTGCATATCTTTGCAGATGCTTCAGAGAAAGCCTACGGCTCAGTAGCTTATCTGCGAGCAGAGAGCCCTGATGGCCATGTGGAAGTGGCTTTCCTGTCAGCGAGGTCTAGGGTTGTGCCAAAGAAGCAGCTGTCAGCTGTTGAGCTGTGTGCCGCACTAACCACTGCTCAGTTGGCCTCACTGCTGCAGAGAGAGCTGACTGGGCCCATCCGCAACATCATTCTATGGACTGACTCCACTACAGTCTGACTCCTGTCTATACAAGGTATTTATCGGCACCCGAGTTGGCGAAGTCCAGGAGCTGACTGATGCCCAGGCCTGGAGGTATGGGGATTCAGCCAACAACCCAGCTGATGACATCACTCGGGGGAAGACGCTGTTAGAGCTGGCCAGTAACAGCAGGTGGAGGGATGGCCCAGCCTTCCTGCGACAGATAACAAACCTTTGGCCAGCACAGCCTGCGGCTGTAATAGGAGAGGCAGGGGATGTGGCGGAGCTGCGAAGGCCAACTGTCTGCTGCCTCAGTACATCAGTACGGACCTCACTAGGGCCTGATAATGATCAGTGCTCCTCCTTTGGGGAATTGACAGAGGCTGTAGCTCAAGCCCTGCATGGGGCGGCGGCAAGCCAGGCATGTCTGTCTGCTGAAGACTACAGGGAGGCTGAGAGAGAGGTGCTTAGAAGGGCCCAGCAGGACAGCTTCCCTGAGGAACTCGACCTACTGAGGGCCGGCAAGCCAGTGCCAGCCACCAGTAGGCTCCGCTGTCTCGCCCCAGAGTATGATGAGACAGTAAAGCTGATTCGTGTTGGAGGGTGGCTTCGCCGCAGTGACCAGCTGGACTGGGATGCCATCCACCCAGTGGTTCTAGACCCCCGACATAGTGTCCCAGCTCCTCATCCATGATGCTGACAAGAGCCTGCGTCATCCTGGAGCAGAACGGTTCTTTGCAAAGCTACGTCGCAAATACTGGATTCTGCAGGGCCACGAAGCAGTCAAGCAACATCAGTGTTCCTGCCCTTACTGTCAGAGGTGTTCAAGAATGGCTGACCTCTCACCGGCAAGACTGCGGCTAATGAGACCCCCCTTCTTCTCCACAGGTGTGGACTGTTTTGGGCCCTTGACAGTGCAGGTGGGCCGTCGTCATGAGAAAAGATGGGGCATTCTGTTTAAGTGCCTAAAAACACGAGCCGTGCCCTTAGATGTCCTGTCTGGACTTGACACAGACTCCTTCCTTATGGCTCTTCGCAGATTCATTGCCCGAAGAGGAAAACCTGCTGAGCTCCTGTCAGACCAGGGGACAAACTTTCGTGGAGGGGAACAAGAGCTGAAAGACGCTTTCAAGGCAATGCACCCTACCCTCTAGGATCATCTGGCCAAATACCAAATCCAGTTCCAGTTCAGCCCACCAAATGCACCGCACTTCGGGGGCATATGGGAAAGAGAAGTAAGGTAGGTGAAGGCTGCATTGTACGCCACCATCCAGCCTCAGCCTATCCCAGAGGAAGTCCTCTGGACGGTGCTACTTGAGATTGAGGGGATTTTGAACTCCAAACCTCTTAGCTATGTCTCCACAGATGTGGCTGATGTGGATCCTGTGAACCTCCATCTCCTCCTCATGGAGCGGCTGGACCCATCATTGCCACAGGCAGTCTACACTGACACAGAAATTCTTAGCCGCTGCAGCTGAAGACACACCCAGGTTTTGGCAGACCAGTTCTGGACCCACTTCATCTGCCACTACCGTTCTACTCTTCAGCCAGGCTCCAAGTGGCACAAAGATACTTCCCAGCTAAAACTGGGAACCAGTGTGATGGTAGTGGACAGACAATTAAATACATGACATTTTTTAGAGTTGGGCTCCATGGTGTAAATTAGGCTTTATCCATGCAGTGTTTCAGGACTCGCAGTGTACCAAATGTGGGTCAAAGCTAGCTCCAAAACTGGTGTTTAGATTTTGAGATTAAGACATTTTGGAGTTGTATTCAGGTTTGAATAAAGCTCTAAAAGTTTTACAGAAGCCTGTCATTTTACTTTGCAGTACACATTATTTTTTCTGTCAGTAATGTCTTGTTGGTTTAACTGCTTCTCTCCTACTTTATGTATACTGCCTTTTAATACAGCTGAATTGCCAATAAATATGCTTTCTTGTGTATCTCTGAGTTTCTGTTGTCAAACAACAAAGATGGTGAAATATGGACACATTCCATTAACCAATCCAACGGCTCCACACACTAACCACGGTCCTGTTCTGCACTGCTGAAGTCCAGATTTTTGTAACCGAGACGTTATCTGACAAAATTTCCTTTGCATATCTTCAAACCAAAGACCGCACTGAGAATTGGGCCACATTCGGGTCTGTGTCCATGGCCGTGTGCTCTTCATTTAAATCATACTTTAACACTAGTTGGTAAAGATTAAGTGTTGCCAGCAGGGCAGCTTAAAAACTAGCAAACACACAGCTAGCTCACCTAGCATGGGCTTTGGTTTAGTTTTGAAATTTGTGCTTTGTGAGTGGAAACATCCACACCGGAGCTTTTTGTAATGAGGAGCTTCACACTGACAGACAGTGGCAGGTCACCATATCTCTGAGTATATCTGCTGGTGTCTGTGAAACTGTCTGCTCCATTATTCAGCAGATGCACTCTGCAGTTGAGTTATTTAGAGACGACTTGTAAAGAAGGCAATCCTGTCTAGGATTAGGATTGGTTTTTTGGTTTAGCCACATGCTAAGTAGGTCCGTTTTCACTAACAACAAGGTGCTACCTTATAAATGCAGCATCATATGTTCTATCATGCTTTTTTAAAATTTATTAAAAATCAAACACACGTTTGTGTAGTGAGCCTTTGATTTAGTCTGTGATGTCTCTGCTGAGGTTGACTTCTGATGTGAAGAATGTGTGATATGAAAGGCGCATTCCCGCCAAGCTTTGCACAGTAAGACACTGCGCCTTCTCTGGATCGAGCTTTAGCGTGAGATCTTACTGACCAGGCATCCCATGCATGCAAGCATGCTTTCCAATTTCCTGAATGTGTTTTGCTTTTCTTCCTTGCATTCCAGATGCTACTATTGGTTTAACAAAAAAAGACAAGAAGTCAGGTTTAAGGACTTTTTTTTTTTTCTTATGTAAAGGGAAATGTTCTACTCTTGTCTTTCTATTTTAAGGGTGTATTTGCTTTTTTACAATTACAATTTTAATTCAACCCTAGCATTACCTGCCATTTGGCACTTGCCATGTCAAATGGCAGGTAATGAAAAATGACTCACTTGCAAACCAGAGGAAGGAAGCAGCATTTGTCACAGAGGTTTGAGCGGGTTTGATTGACACAGTAAAATGTGTAAGTTATGATTTTAGTTTTTGGGGCCATTTTTTTTGGGTCAGTGATGTGTTGTTTGGTTCAGGGGGAATTATATGGTACCTTTTACTGTCGTCGTTTCAGTTTATGTATTTCATTTTGAATTATGCACACATTTTGTGTCATTGGGATATTTATTTTTGGAGTTTTCTTAGAACTAAATTGCGGGTTGTTTGGTTCTGCTGGGGCACCTGAGAGAGATTCACCCCACCCCTTGCGAAGTATGAACAGGAAAAGAAGTGGCAGTAAGGAAGCCGATCTAAGTTAAGAGTTAAGTGCCTGAAATCATTTGTAAGAAAATCATTTGTACCTCTAAGAAAGGGTCAGCCAGCGAGGTATGTTTGATGTTATATTGTTTTATGTCTTTATTTTATCTTTGCACCATCTTATGGAAGTTTGTATTGTATTTTAGTTCGACGGTGGAAGAAGATGTCGAAAGGTAGCGGAATATTGTTGGGAAGTGTTGCTGTAATGATACCTACTGTAAACTGCTACAGCCCATATTAAAGCCGACTTCATGCCATCAGTAAAAGAGCTCTTTATTGACTTCAAGAAGAGGTGGAAGTGACAGTACCTTTTTCATAAATCCTTGTTTGGACATGTGACCTTTGCTGGACAAACATGGAGTTCTGCAGGTTTTCTCTCTCAGTATGTAAGTTTTATTGTTGTACTATGAGGACTTGTTATTCCAGGCCAACATAAGCTACAGTGTTAGTGCCAGTATGTGGCATGTGTGCTTCTTCAGTCTGTAATTGCGAGTGTATAAAATGGCCAAACCGGTTAGGTGAAGAGCACTAGGATCTTCATCACATGCTTTACATGCTTACATTTACATCATATGCTTTACCCAATAAACACAGCAGCTTATCGAAAACACTGGTTGTATTTAATACTGTTTTGTGAGATATAAATTATAACTGTAATATTGGCTACACTGTTGACATGGTACATGTGTGCAAATATGTTGCCTTTCTGAATCAAAGTATGTGAAAAGGAGGGTGTCCACCCAAAAGGTTTACTTTAATAAGGTAATTAAAAACATCTTGCTTTACAATATTTGGATAATGATTTTACTAAATTTTGGACATAGACACTTTACTGTAGCTTTGCATTTACAGAGGAGAGCGTGTCACTCACCTCCACCACAAAGGCCATCTTCTTAGATGTGGTTTGCCCATCACCACAGCGAGAAGGTTCTCGGTCAGCCGGGGCCTTTCTGTCTGGCAGTGTATATTAGGTTAATGAGCGATTCTGAATTGAAATGATGAATTAGTTAGACTCTTGCATATATCTTGATTTTTATGGCTTTAAAAACTTCTTTGTCTTTTTTAAACACAGCTCCGCCTATGACCGGGAGACCAAGATACGTGTGGCCATTAAGAAGATCAGCCCATTCGAGCACCAGACATACTGCCAACGCACCCTGAGAGAGATCAAAATCCTTCTGCGCTTCAAGCACGAGAACATTATTGGAATCAACGACATCATCCGCGCACCGACCATCGAACAGATGAAGGACGTGTATCCTCACTGAAGCCTGTTTGACTGTAAAGCTTCTCATCCTTGTATTTGATGCTTTTCTTTAGCTGCTGGTAAGATTGGTCTTACCCTTCAGCATTTGTGGTTGAGTAGGGGTTTTTATTTGTCTTTTATTACATAATAGCCACCTGCCACCATATAGTTGGCAGAGATGCTCTTTGCTGTAGCCAAATCACGGCGGCAAACCATCAAATCTGCAGGCGCTGTGTGTGTGTGTGTGTGTGTGTGTGTGTGTGTGTGTGTGTGTGTGTGTGTGTGTGTGTGTGTGTGTGTGTAGTTTTGCACTGTGTGTGTGACTGAAGCATGCAGCTGTTCAGCCTGGCGACATGAGCATGTGCACTGGAACGAACAGTAAACCTCACTGGCTTTCTTTCAGCAGTAGTCCTAAAAGAGTCCTGAACCACATGGACCAGTTTCAAGATACATATTAG